>PVJO010005124.1:0-102053 GCA_004026905.1 Hystrix cristata | reverse complement strand
AAAAAAAAAAAAAAGAAAAAAAAAAGAATTTAAATAATAAAATACTGAGAGTGGTGATTAATGAGGGAGGCTAAGAAAGAATTTCTTTCAAAATAGGAGAAACACAACAATGCGGTGGTGGTACAGATGCTGGCCAGCAGCAACAATGAATACAAAGATTTTCAAAGGAAAGAACTGAAGTGGGAAAAGAGTGGACCATGGCCTCACCCAGGCAGATGATGTTACCTGTTCGTGTGTACTCTAACATTGACCAAAATGTAGTCCACATCCCTACTCCCTGAATCTCATCTTTACCACAATAAAATTAGTCATAATAAGATCAATCATGAAAAAAAAAAAACAAAACATGAGAAACAGTAGAAGGAATGCATGTGACTTGAGCAAAAATATATCTTATATGAGTAGGAAAGGTAGAAAGTATAAATGACACATGTTATAAGTTCCTATGATGGCTAAGTAGAGATGAACAAGGTTTGTAGAGTCCTTCATGTTTCTGAATCTGGAAAGTTTAATATTTTCTTTCATTTCTTATTCACTTATGAAGAGCAGTATCGGAGCTTCGGAATTAGGCTATTTCAACAAGCAAGGCAATTTTATTATAGATATCAGCTGCAACATATATTTGGTAAATCTTAATAACATCCTACTACACCTACACAGTAACTCACTAGTAAAAATGCTTTAGCACTGACATTTTCACTGTTTTCATTACCATGAACTCTTACATAGGCATATATTCCAATTTTAAAAAGAAAAGCTTTCTCAAACATTATGACATTTGATTGAATTGAGTAACTTTAAAACCATGCCTTATTGAAATAACTTCTAAAGCTAGATTTCCTTTCAAAAGCAGTGTTCAGCAAAGCTTTAATTGTAACTAGCCTAAAGATGGCTAATAAACATTTCATATACGTATGTGGCGGACTTATTGTGGTCAACTTGAGCAGGAACGCCCAGCTCAACTGAGTTGGTGAGGTTCTGGGCATAGAAGAGTCACCTGAAGATTATTGCCAACACACCATGAAGGAGAACGGGAGCAGAAGATGGTGGCCGGCTGTGTCCCAGGAGAAACTCTGATGCAGCTGGTTCTCCTGAAGACAACTAAGCTTCTCTCATCTCAGAAGGAGCTCAGGGCCTTGCTGTCATTGAAGATGACTGCTGTTTGCTTCAGGGGAGCTTTGGTTTTCATCTCTGCTGCGAGTACTGTATTTTGGCTCCCGTATAAATTTCTTTAGCATTTTAATGCAGACACAAATGTACATGGGACATTGTTGTGGGTTCCCAGTCCTTGGTTGAATTTTTCAAGCTTTCAATGAGTAGATAGATGTTCTATACTCTTCCTCCACTTGGCTTGTGTGTGTGAATGTTGTAAATTGTAAATGTCCTGTATTGTCTGCTCTCTTGCAAACCATTGACTCTAGAAAAGAAACTACAAAAACATATTTACCAGAATTTTTATCCTTTGTCTGTATCTGTCTTTCAGTCTCTCTCTTTATCTCTCTTATTCTCCCCATCTCCCTGTCCCTCTTCCTGTCTCCCGCCCCATGCACATACACTGAATAACTCCTGGCAATTTAAAACTTCATGTAAGAACTTAATTCCCTAAAACTCAAAGTTCCTTGGTTCACTAATCAGAACATATGTATTTGATAGTCAACTTTGAAAACTTTCTTAGAAATCAAGTATTTTAAAATCACTCAAGAATTTCTACAAGTCTGAGATGGTGACACAGGTCTATAATCCTAGCAATCTGGGAGTCTAAGTCAAGATAATCACAAAGTCAAGTCTAGCCTGGATAACTTAGTGAGACCCTATCTCAAAATTAAAAATAAATAAATAAAGGCTGTGTATATAGCTCAGTCAGAAAGCCCTGAGTTCAATCCTGAATATTTCAAAAATTATATTCTCAAAGTATTTGTATTTTACTTTTTAAAATATTTTCTAGGTGTCTATGACCCAAAGGTATACACGGAAATGTAAATAATTAGAATCCCTGGAATTTCAAGCAGCCTAGAAACTAGTTGAGTAGACCCTCCCTTGAGAGTCTCTGGTAACCCATTCTGCACATCATACTATAAACTTCTTAACTACCTGATCTGATTTTGCTCTCACTGATGTTATGATAGGCAATTTTTGAGATGTTTAGCAATGATCATCAATTCTTGGTACTCACACCTTGGTTATACCCTCCATTTGTTCTTAGAATGGTCCTAGCGACTTGTTTCCTAATAAGGAAATGAAACAGCATTGTTGAAATATTACTTCTAATATGAGGTTACAAAATATTTTGAAGTACTTTTGGCTGATACATTCTTCTCCTGGCTTTGCTTGTTTGTTTCTTTCGTCGAAAGAAATCCCCGTGATGTGAAGTACCTTACAGAAGAACTCATGTAGCAAGAATCTAAAAGTGATCTTTGGTGGACATCTCTCAAGGAAGGAGATCTGGCAGTCGGCAGTGTCAGTTTGCAAGTTCATGTTGTCCCAGTCATTTCTCCATATAAAACTGCAACCCTCACTAGTCTGATGATTGTACCTTGTAAACGTTCCAATGACGGGGAGCCAGGTAGGCCTTGCTTATTCCTGGCCCACAAGACCGATAAGATAATAAAAGGGCACTGTTTTAAGGCTTGAATTTTGGAATTACTGTACTTCTTGTGCAATAATAGATAACAAAAGCAGATATATAATATAGATTTAATTTTAAATGTATACAACTCACCAGTTTGATTTACTTGTCAAGATGTAAAATGATAGGTTCTTTCTATAGGAGCATTTTCTACACATTCTTCTAATATAAATTATAATTATGGTGCAGGATTTATAATAATGGCCATTTGTGTGTGTGTGTGTGTGTGTGCACGCGCGTACGCGCGCACGTGCTGGGGATTGAACTCAGGGCCTTGTGCTTGCTAGGCAAGCACTCTTCCACTTAATCTAAATCCCCAACACTCTAATTACCATTCTTAAAATTCTAAATTTTCCTTGAGTAAAATGAAAACAGAAATGCCCCAGTGTTTTGAGAAATTTGAACAGTGCCTGGCACATAACAAGGCCCAGTCTATATTTATTGTCATAAAAATGTTAAAACTATTTGCTCTGTTAAAAATATATGATGACATTAGAAATATCAACAGTCAATAATACAGTCAATAATGAGAGAGCAAGAGAGAGGAGAAAGAAAGAGAGAGAGGGGAGAGAGATAATGATTCAGTATTGCAAAATTAATCTAATTCCTGCCAGGTATATTTCTATTCATATTAATCACTTCACTTGTGCCATTAAATAAATATGTATTAAGTGCTTACTGTGTTTCAAGCATTGGATAAGACTGAAAACATATTATTGGAGTAAGAAACTAAAAGTAGTCATAATTCCAGTTAAGTTACCCAGATAGGCGTATTGGAAAGACGGAAATCAAACCACTAAACATATTCCACATTAGAGCTTAAAAATATAGTTCAAGGCTTTATGAGATTGAAAGACCATTTTGTTAGAGAGAAGAAACTGCCAATCACACAAGACCTCACCAAGGTCATTTTAAACTGAATTTAGAAACTGATTCTTGAATTGTGAATAAGTAATACCAAAAGGCAGGCAGAGAAGTGTTCTAAGTGCCACAAGCAAAACAGTACAGCTTCCAAGGGCTAAGAAGTCCACAGCACTTCTACAGTCTTGACCCAAATTCTCCCAGTCATTATAGGGCGAATGGAACTGTGTTAAGAAAAAGTGACCTCCAAGATGATTTGAGCAGCTGATCCAAAAAGTCAAAAGCAGTTAAGGACATCTTGTACCAGCAACATTTTATGCTTTTGAACTTGGAATCTAGGCCTAATAAAAGTGATACATGGTGTTATTGTACTGTTTCATTTCTATGTTAATTATGGAAGTACATTCTTTACAACCTTCTTGCATCCTGCCAATTTATATGTTGTGGACTTCCCCTTGAAGTCCATGCTCCATGGGGTTTTACAGCTTTTCTCTCCAAACAATGTGACTGTGTCAATCACAAAGACACTAGCCACATTCGTCTCATAAATAATAATACTCAAAGGCCCCTATAGCTCTTATTTTAGAAAAAAAAAAAAAAAGTTCTGGTTTTAGCATAATAATCTGTGCCAGCAAGCACATTAAAACTGAATGCTTACAAATAACTTTCTCCATTGTTCTATCTTAGCAATTTTTCCATTTAAAAAAATTTTTCGACCTTACTTTTCTCTTCCAAAGAGTTAAAGACATCACATTACAGGGATACATGCATATCCATGTTTATAGCACTACAATTTATAATAGCTAAATACTGAAGGCCTCCTTTATGTACATCAACAGATGAATAAATGAAGTATGGTATTTATACACAATAGAGTAGTACTCTGTCATAAAGAAGGATAAACTTGAGCCACTTGTAGGAAAATGTATGCACCTTGAGAACAAAGTGTTGTGTAAAATAAATCAGACACAGAAGCTTAAATATTACATGGTTTAGCTTATAGAAGAAACCCAAAATAGAAATAAAGAGCAAAATAAAAGACAGATAAGAAGTAGGCACAGAGATCTTTTGCAAAACAGAAGGGGACTAAGGGATGGAATGAGAGGGAGAAAGGAGAGGGGAAGGGGATAAAAAGAGAATTTAAAGTGTCTTGAATCTGTTTCCACTCCCCATGAGTAATGTAATCATTGAACAACACAAACATAAACAAATAAAAAGTAAAATGATAAAAACACATTTCCTATCTTTATTTGACTATTTCAAAGTGCATATCCACTAATATACTTTGGTGGATATTAGATTATATCCCATGTTTATAATATACATATTCCTTTGGCACCAATTTTCTTTTTAAAATTTTTGACATTTTTCATAATATAGATGATAGATACAACGTTGTCTCATAGAATTTGTGTGGTAAAAAGTAAATTTTAAAAATTGGACTAAGAAGTATTATCAGAGAAGTAAAAACTAGGTAGAATTTAGTCTCAAGGCCAGAAAGGTGCTGTAAAAGAAGTATTTTATGCAGGTACTTAAAAAATAAATGAAAGTTGCTAGAAAAAAGTGAACAACATGGAGATGACATGTAGTGAGGGATAAACAGTGAGAACTAGCTTTTTCACAGAACTCGACATACACAAAAGGTTACAAATGAAAGGGGAAAAAAAGCCATTTTGGTTGGACAAAATATGTCAGTATACCTGAGGTTTCAAGTATTGGAGCATTGAATATGAAATTGGCAGAAGAAAAGATATTCTGATTAGAAAGGAACTCCCAATAATTTAGAATCTCATGAAGTAGGTTACTTTATTCATAAAGCAATACAAATCCAGTACAGAGGGGGAAAAGTTAACACATATGATTTAAGAGACAGTTATACTGCAGTGTGCAAATTGAATAAGCCAATTAACAGTTTTTGATTCTAGCTCAGATGAGTGATATCTGATTGTTTTCTTTACCAGAACGATGACTACAGTTGAGTTTGTGAGATACTAAGGGGATAAGATTGTACACAGGGTTTGAATCGTGTCAAGAACAAAAGCAAAATGTCGGATGAGTTGCAGGTTATTAATTTTGACAATAGATTTGAGAATAGAGTTATTTATCATGAGGGGGAAAATCTTAGTTTAGAACTAAAGATACTGTGTCCAGTTTTGACTGTATATGTTAACGCAACCTGTATATTTTGATGCACTTGTTGATGCACTTGGGAGATCCAAACAGAATGAACAAATGAATAAGAAGATGTAATATTCAATGATTTTCATACCATTTTCAGGGAATGACTGTCTTCTAAAATGTTAATGTTTTTCCTTCTGTGTTTCTTTATTTCTGTGATGTTGGTCCATGTTGTACAAAGGCACATATTATTTAAGCCTACAGATTATTTCATAACCACTTATAGAAAATAAAGTGATATAATATTTAGGAGCCAAGTTAAACTAAATTATACTTATGTGAGTAAAAGGACAAAATTTCTAGGAAAATTCAGATTTGTGGTGCTCTGTGATTGTTTTATTAGCCATGGCATTAACCTGTTTTGTTTTTTGTTGTTGTTGTTTGTTTGTTTGTTTCTCTGTTTGTTTTACTTTCTTTCTTTTGGGGCAGGGTGTTGGGGTGTGGCCAACGATACCTCTGTATTTTTCCAAATCTGTCCTGCTTTGATAAAAATGACACATTATGCCTTTTAATCTTGCTGCACAGGGGATTCACCTGCAGAAGTTTCAAAGTCCAACCAACAAGTAAGTGATCAATGAATGCGGGTTTAGGTACCAAGAGATTTTTTTTTTTGTTTTGGTACCAGGAGATTTTTAACCCTTTTAAATGCTCCATTTGTTTTCCTAAGACTTACCCTTTATTAAAATCAGCTCATTTAGAACTGCTATTGAAAAAGAGAAACTCAGGAAAAGTTAGAATTTGATACATACTTTAGAAAAACTTTTGGGATTTTTGAGTTAAATGGAATATGAATAATTGTGCTTAACATTTTTATTTTATTATGTTCTTGATGAGGAAAAGTTTTCTTCTGTACCACAATCCCAGGCAGTGTAGCACAACAATATGCTCCCGTTGGAACATAGTGCTGATTCCTTGGGGGAGAAAAAAAATTGGTTTCTTAATAGAGCCTATAGAGGGTGACTGTGTAGTTTGTGTACAAATAATGATGCTTTAGCATAAAAAAGTCTCCATATCACTAAGATGAAGAGCAAATACTTTTAACATATATTAAAAATTAGCATATTATTCAATTCTAACAATAGGTGGAAACAATTTAATTGGGTTTTTCTTAGCTAATTTTATTTTTTACAGTGATATACAGTTATAAACCTCATAAATGAAGCATGGTTTTTTTCCAGAGGTATATTTTAGATATACACAATGATAACATTCCTCATAGGGAATTTGTAACTGTACATGATAAATCTTGCTGCTGCTTTTTTCCCCCTCCTCACTCCTGATTCACAAAAGTTTTGTTTCCACTTTTCCCTTCAAGTCTTTTTCTTCTTGTCCCTCCCTTTCTCCCCTGCCATTCACCTTCCATTTGAACAAGTTGTTCCTTTTCCCAATATAATACATTTTACTCCTTATTTACACTTTCAGTTTCTCACACCAGAGAAACAATGTGGTAAACACGTGTGTCTCATTTATTTCACTTAACTGTACCATCTCAAGCTGCATCCTTTTACCTAGAAATTTCTCAAGCTTATTGTTCTTTATGGCAGAGTAGTACTCCATTGTACAAAAAAAAAAAAGAAAAAAAAAAAAACTTCTTTATCCACTGCTCAGTTGATGGGCATTTAGGCTCTTTCTAAAATTTAGCTGTTTTAAACTGTGTTGTTATAAACATAGGTGTGCATGTATAGCTGTGGTATGATGCTTTGAATTCTTTTGGGAAGAAATCAAGAAGAGGAATAGCTGGGTCAAATGGAACCTCCAGTCCTAGTTCTCTGAGGAATCTCTACACTGATTTCCATAGCAGTTGCACCAGGCTACATTCCAACCAACAGTGGAGAAGGGTTCCTTTTTCACCACAGCCCCTCCAGCATTTGTTACTTGCTGATTTCTTGATAATAGCCATTCTTTCTGGAATGAGATGGAATCTCAATGTTGTTTTAATTTGCATCTCTCAAATGACCAGTGATGTTGAACATTTTTCATATATTTATTTGCTGTTTCTACTTCTCCATCTGAGAAGTGTCTATTCATCTCAGCTGCCCATTTTTGGATTGGGTCTTTAAATATGGGGGTTCTACTGTTTTTGAGTCCTTTGTATATTTGGGATATTAGTCCATTGTTGGAGGAACAGCTGGCAAAATTTTTTCCCACTCTGTAGGTTGCCTCCTTTCTACTGGTGGTTTCTTTTACTGTACAGAAGCTTTTTATTAAGTTGAGATCCTAGTTGTTGATTCCTTTTTATATTTCCTGGGCAATTGGGGTTTTGGTCATTAAGACTTTGCCTGTACCTTTGTCTTCAAGTGTTGTACCTATTCTGTCTTCCAGTAGATTTAGTGTTTCTGTTTTAATATTTAGATTTTTGATCCATTTTGATTTTAGTTTATTGACTGATGAAAGATATGGGTCTAGTTTTAATCTTTGGCGAGTGGAAAGCCAGGATTTTCATCACCATTTATTAAAGAGGCTTAGATAGCTAATTTTAACATAAATCTTAGTGCATCTAGAGAAAGATGTACTCTACTACACCAATTTCCAGTTTATTTCTTCTTTCTCAGATGGAGCCAAAGAATAAACACAAATTCTCTTACGCTGCAGACCAGGCCAGAGGGTACACCACAGCAGAGAGGAGGGGAAGATTAAGCACATAGTTGAGCATTTCTCTTACCATGCCTCCATTTCTTGGTCTTTAAAGTGAAGAATTTGTGCCAGGTACAGAAGTCAAATAACCTCAGTGAATATAAAAGTTATATATCGTGAACAGAAGTGAAGATTAATAATATCAACAAGAATGAAAATGGGGAGAAGGAATTTATAGTGAGAGTGAGGGAGGCGGGCAGGGATGAGAAGGGGGGTAAAAAATAAAAAAAAAAAAAAAATAAAAAAAGAAACTTAACTGTGTATGTGCATGTACCTATTTCCCAAGATGAATGTAAACTTCATGTACTACAAACATGTACTAATAAAATAAATAAATAAAATAAAATAAAGAATCCCTTCCCCTATGTTTCCATAAGCTAAGTAAACTAAGTGGGTTTCTCAAAACAGTTTAAACTTTGTGTATGATCTTTTAATCAAACATCCTCTAATTAAATGAGGCTTAACTGTGGTATCAAACTGAATACTGCAGTTTCATTATATTAACAGGATTATGGAGCCTTTTATTACACTAAAAAATCTAAATTCTGTAGCTCCACAGGAACCTGCAGCCCTAAGTCCCCACAAAAAAATCTTCTCTAAATTGTGTTTGCCAGTTTTTTTCTTTTTCCACATATAAGTTAAAGATATTTTGAAACATGCATAATATTTTTGAAAATATCTACCCCTCTGTATTCAAGCACTGCTACAGACTAACATCAAACCAAGTGGGCTTGTTTATTAAACAGTATTTTAATGATCAGATGTTCTTCAGAAAATACCGAATTTTTTTTTATTCTATCAATAATCTTATGAACAAAATGATGTTGTTTATAAACTACCAATCGATAATAGAAATTATAGGAAAATAAAGATATTTATCACAAGAATCTGTATATCACATGTCATATTAGAGGAAAATAAATCTGTTTTCTAGTGTTTTATATCTCTTACTTTGTGATAATAAAAACATTTGGTTTCTCATTAATAATTTTACAAATTCAGCTTAAATAACTAAAATGAAATTATGTTGAAAAGCTTTCAAGTAGTTATGTCCCAGGGAGCCAAGAAAAAGTAATACTATAAGCTCAAAATGCACTAAGTGGATCCATGTAGGAAAACACTTCTGATAATAAAGTATAGAGATAGTAATATCCTTACCTTATCACAAACATTTCACTTATTCAATATGTATTAATTGTCTATTATTTGCCACCAACTAAAGATAGAATGGTGATATCAGCCAAACATGAATTATATAGCTCAGTGAAAAAACTGTTGAAACCATATGCTTATTTTATTAGCCACAGAGAAATTCATTCTATTTCTAGTATTTCTAAAATGCATAAAACTTGAATATTATTCATTTTTAAAATTATGTATATGTGGGCTGTTCAGCATAATTAATAAGGCTTTTAAATCCAAATCTATATTTCTTTTTCACAGCCTCTTTGGCAAGTGGCAAATGTGTTACACATCTGTACCAATTTCCCACAAAGAATATAATAATTATGCAAACACGTGCTTACAAAACGTTTAAAAATTTTTTGAACTAATAAATAAAATGGCAAATAATATTCATAGATTCTTGAAACAGGGAAAATTGTACTCCTGACCTTATAAAATAAACATATGGCATAAGATTCTACTATGAATCTATTCCCTAGTTTTATGAAAATATAATGTCTTAATAATTCAGACACTAGGCAGAAGTATTGCAGAAGTCCTCACAGCAAGAATCAGCATTTGTTAAATCTCTCACATTCAGTGCTTTGGATTCTTTCCATGTCCTGACATAATGTCTATGTGCTCCACAAATGTCTATTCGTGGTTGTCTCAGACCATTCTAAACCCTTTTATGGAATTTAACATTTGTATAGAAATCTAAATTCCATGGCATTGGTATTTACATGGAGACCTGGCAACAGAGAAGCATTTACCTGTGTTTTCAATATTTATATTGACTAAAGTAATATCATACATATGAGGCTTCTGCTAGAAAGGAAATATTAGTTTTTCCTAAAAACGATGGCATATTAGGATGGACCAATGATCATCTACTCTCAACTCCATTAGGAAGTATAAAATATCAGATTTCTCACAGAAGTCAAAAGTAACGTTTGAATAGGAAAATGTGTGTGTGCATGTGCGTGTGTGTATGTATGTGTGTGTGTATATTGGAGATGACAATTGGAAAGTTACAATTTGATGCAAAGAAACTTAGAAATAAAGTAACATCGTTACCAGGATCTGAAGTTTGTTACAATGCTCTTTCCTATTCCTAGTTTTCCCCACTTGTATATCGGTGATGAGTAAGAAAATATAAAAGCCCACATTAGGAGGATTATCAAGCCTTGTAAACCTAGAAAATATGCAGAGCAGATAATGAAAGTATGCAGAGCAGATAATGAAAAGGTAAAAATTAATTGGCTGGAACCTAAGGTGATATTTCTTAAACTAAAGATCTTTAAATTAAAATTAAATCTTTTACCCAAACAGCAAAGCTCAGATTGTAAATCCTGAACATTTGCTTGTCTCATGGTCTTCTAATAAGTATGTGGGGAAGAGAGAATGTAAAACAAATGTGGTTGAGCCTACTTCCCCCAATGCATAGGCACTTAATAACATTGCGAATCTAACCAAAATTATCTGTGGAAGTTAATTAGGATGGGTTCTAATACAGCACCCCTACTACCATATCCTCATTTTTGTCTGGGTATAAGATTGTCCCAGTAGAAAAGGAACATCTAGGATGAAAGATTACTGGGAGTGTATGATCTATAAATGAAATATAATCTGTTTAGGACTTGGTGTGGAGAAAACCGGAATAGAATCATAAGACGACAATCTAGTATTTGAGTTTCATCTCAGAGAGGTAAAACATTGTAAAGAGTGTGTCTGCCATCCTTACTACTTGAGAAAGATGGGAAAATAGCAAATTCATTAATATGTTGTTATTTGATCTACCAGAGCATTGAGGTTATAGGCAATCACAGAACTGGAAATCTGGGGAGAGATCCACACCCAAAGGGAGAAAGAGGACGGACACGTCAGTTTACCCAAAGTATATCCTGCCTTGTACTGTACCAACCAGGTAGAGGATAGAGCCAGAAAATGAATTGTTAAAGCTAAGTATTAATTGTGAAGAATTTAAGCTTCCAGGGGCTGCCCAGGGATTCATACCCACTTGCAGGATTTTCCCCTACTAACCCATTCATGGTTTGTCATGGACAATTGGACAGAATCCTGATTAACCTTTTATGGTGATGCTGTCGCAGGAAGGGTGATAATAGACATTGCTGAAATTTTGCCCAGACCATCCAGCTAACCATTCTCCAACTGCACCCCAAGGCCCAGAAATATAGTGTCTACCAAAGACAGGAGTTAATCAGAAGATTAGAGGTCATGCAGCTCCTCTGCCCCACCAGCACTGTAATAGTCCTCACATAAAATAGCAGAGTAATAGAGATGAAATAGCTACTAGAATTAGAATATCAGTATGGCACAGTGGAAGGAAAACTCAAAGCCCAAAGGTAAACCGACGTGGGAAAAGGGTAACTACAGGTACTGAGGACAGGCTCATCAAATGTAGCTTATCACGAGTGCGTTGTATTAAGGAATTCATGCCTAAAATAACAATGTGAGAAATAATCATATAGTTAAAAATGAGCTTAATTTGTATCACACTATTTTACAGTCATCTGTCGTGGTTTGAATTTTGAAAGGCCCCCGAGGTCTGTGTGTTAAAGACTTGGTCCCAGTGGCGGTGGACCTTGACAGGAGGCTCTTCGGTAATTCAGAGCAAGCTTTTGAAAAGTATTGAGGGAACTCATTTGTTCCATGTCTCCCTGCACTTCCGTTTCAGATGTTATCATTTTGCTGCTACAAATGTTCCAGTCCTGATGCGCCGTCATTATCCATCCTCACCCAAACTGAGCAAATGCATGTGTCGTGACTCTGACTCATCAAAACTGTGAGTAAAGCAAACTTTTTCTCTATAAATTAATTACCTTACGTACTTCGTCATAGTATGGCAAAGCCGATTATATGCCATCCAAAAAATTATAAAATTTTAGGCTTCTTTAATAGCAAAAGAGCCCCTATAGTAAGAAATGGTTACATTTATCATTATTCCACGGTGGCTACACTTGTTTTCGTTATTGTTACACACGAGAATCTTCTGAAAGGCTACACCAAGCAGCCAAGTATTCAAAACATTGACAATAGAATGCTAATTTAAATAATTCAGGTTACATTTGGTTGAAAGGCTGAAGCATGTTAAATATTTTTGGGGGAGTGCTGGGGATCGAACTCACTACTGTGGAGCTAAATCCCCAACCCCAGCATGCTAAATTAAAAAAAATATATATATGGAATATAAGCTTTGTGTTCAGAAACATTTGAAAGGTTCTCAAATATAAAAATTATATATGTTATATATGATATTGAGGGATAGAAATACTTAAACGTGAATAAGTTACTAAGACATATATTTTCATCATAGAAAAAAAAAAGCTTCTAATTTTTTAAAGTAGTCCAAGTTAAATATACTATTTTGTAGGTGTCTCACTAAGTATACTAGAGTATGTGTTCT
This sequence comes from Hystrix cristata, assembly GCA_004026905.1. NCBI lineage: Eukaryota > Metazoa > Chordata > Mammalia > Rodentia > Hystricidae > Hystrix > Hystrix cristata. The sequence continues at coordinate 89,163 of PVJO010005124.1, read as the reverse complement.
ATAATCAATATTCAGAAATGTGTTTTTAATCAACTAATGATTATTCAGCCAAATGATGTTTAATACACATTAACTGTCTTAATTTTATCAGAAGTGAAGTCTATGCCATTCTTAATTCAGGTTTTATATTGATATCTTCTGAGAAAGAAATATATTTAAATTAAACATCTACATAATATTAGATGCTAGAATTTGAAACTAATTTGGCAAATAGTACTGAGTATTTCAATAGAAAAATATGAGGAGGGATTCATTTTAAACAACTTAGGGGGTAAAAACCTTTCAGAATGGGCGATAGGTATAGAGTGAAATGTACTAAAAACATAGAAGCTCTTTTGTGTTATGTATTGCTAACACTTTAAGAATTCGTTCTCTTTGTAAAGGAAAGTGACCTCAATACATTTCATGAATCATCTTTCAGACAGGAAACATGGGGATTTGCCAATATCAGTGAAGGTGACTCTACTATAACTTCCCTTTTGTTTTCATCGTCCAGCAGGTTCTTACATAACTTTTAAAAATACTATTTGTCATATAAAAATATATCTTAATTTATATTCAAATATAAAGAAATCTATAATTTAAAAGAGAAAGTTTGACAATGCTTTGTAGATTGTCTTCATGTAGCAGATTTAGAGAAACAAAAGACTTGGTTTAGGTCTACAAAAAAGATTTTGCTGGAAGATATAACAGAATATGAAACAAGACGTGCAATTAATAAATATATATATGCATGTATGTGTGTATATATATATATATCTCTGTCTCAAACTGGAGCAGAATTATATGAACAGATGTGGAGGGATTTGTGTTCAGAAAGGGAAAACTATCCTGAATCCACACAAAAGGGCTATTTGTTCAGTGCAGAGTCCTGTGACATATTTTTGCTAAAGAGACAACATTTGTTTCCCTAAGTAATATTTGCATCATAGAAAGGGCAAGGAGAATATCCATCTATGTGTCCCCATAAGAGATTGTACCACATTAAACTTAAGAATAAAGACTATGAAAAACAATGTAGTAATCCCTAATTTTATTCTAAAAGCATAGAATAGATTCATTACTAATTCAAGTGTGACTTCTGCATTATAGTACAATTCAATGAAAAGGCAACTTTATTCAGCACTAAGTACTTACTTGAAATATATCCTAAAATTTTTTCAAATTTAATTACTATAAGTAATTCATATTATTTGTAATTCATATAGCTCATGTAAATGCCAACGCTTTCACACATAACGGTTTTAATCAATTTATGGGAAAATAAACTCCCAAACTATATAATCAAATTTGTTTTATGCAATGTTTCAACTTACTTTGAGACATATATCTGTCATTAACTTATGCAAATCTAAGTTTCAACATAAAATCTTGATCAATGTATGAGTCTTGTGTCCAGAAAAATAAAAACAGAAAAATGTGGACCTGATCATTTCAAATAATATATCAGAAAAATGGCATATTCTGATCAAACGAAGTTGCATGGTGAGTAGAGCAGGAGCAATATTAAGAGAAGAGGGAAATAAATATTTTGACCAACACTACATTCTAAAATGATGTAGCTAGATCTTAGCACCTATACTAATTAATTAATTCCTCATCCTCAATGGCAGATGAGTTTGTGGGAAATTGGTATGGATTGTTAATAAATGCTGACTAGATAAACAGATTGTTTTTCACAATCATTAATAGTTCATATATATGGCATGACATACTACTAATTGATGATGAAAAGTATAAAAATAATGTCCTATGCATACAAATTAAAATCATACTGAATTTTAATTGTTTATTAATCTTAAATTCTGGCATGATAAAACGTAAGAAAATATAAATAGGAATGCTGTGGCATGAACTCCCACATTTGAGGGTAATCTACCGGCTGGTATACTGCTCAGTGGTGGGGCAAGCGCCTAGCACGTGTGAGGCAGCATATCCTCCTTCTCTGTGTGTTACACAGGGCTCCACCAACCTCATCTTTCCTATTTGCTTTCACCTACTTTGACACTCACTGAAGTGTCTAAATATTTTTACAACTTTCTTCTGTTTTCCAAATTATATCATTCCCAGTTATATCAAATCCAATAGATAATATTTAATCGATTAGAGCTCTCATTTCAATACTGGTATTTTAGTTTCTGGAAAGAACCAACTTCATTTTCTGTGTACTATTTCCTGATCTTAGTCATCTTTCCAGGTGTATTCTTTTTTCAATGCTAGATGCGGCTTTGCAAATATAGATTCTATGTCATACCATTCCTTGTTCAAACAAAATTGCATCCCTGAAAAAAAGAAAAAAAAATAGAAAAATCTAAACAAGACAGGATAGGATGGTGTGGAAGGCTTAGCAGAAAACAAGGATTAATTTAAAAGTGAAGCCATTAAAATTTTTTGAAGTATAGAGCAGTAAAATAAATCTAAATCATAGTTTTCCTATCCTGCTTGTACTAAACACATCTGGGCATGTTGTTTTGAATTCTCATGTCTTTACTTTTCACTTATAAAGTGAACCATATTGGCTATATCCCAGATAAAATGTATTTTTAAAAGAATTTTCCCTACCATGGCTTTAGGAACAAAAAAATAGTAGTTACTGAAATATATAATTTTAAAAAACTGAAAAAATATACATGATAGACAACAGAATAGAAGCACTTCCCCAAAAATTGATGTCTGCAACATTTTTCAGAAGACAAAGTTTAAGGCAAAGAGTGTATCTAGAATTCATTAAAGTACCAGGGCAAGGATAACATCATGAACCATTTCCAAAGAATTAAATGACCAACTTTCATTTGTGTTATGAAAATATTGGCATGTTATGCTTCATAATTAGGTCACATGCAAAGCCATACCAGCAGTCAAAGATAACTCAGGAAGTTGATTAGAAAACGTGCCTTTTGGGGCTCGGGATTTAGCTCAACGGTTAGAGTGCTTGCCTTGCAAGCATAAGGCCCGAGTTCGATCCCCAACTCCAAAAAAGAAAAGAAAAGAAAAAGTGCCTTTCAGCTTATCTGAACCAGACACATGCAGACTTTTGCATGCACATTGAGGTGGAGAAATGATTTTTATTAAAACACAGTTAAGTATGTCAGTTTGTTTCCAAAACTTGGTCTTGAGCTAAAGGGTATATTTTGTCCAGAATATTCTCCACTCATTCCGCAAAGTTTATATTTGGTTTGTTTAAATACTAAGTTTCCAGTTTTCATTTGAAGAATTCACATAGAAGAGATTGTTTTTCACTATGGAAAGCAATGAAAATGTTACACAATTAAAAAAGTAGTGTAGGGGCTGGGGATTTAGCTCAGTGATTAGAGTGCTTGCCTTGTAAGCACAAGGGCCTGAGTTCGATCCCCAGCACCACCAAAAAAACAAACAAACAAAAAAAAAGTAGTGAAATCTACAGAAGCCCCATTAAAATGTGCCAGTTTTTTTATAAAATATATTTTTAAGTCTTGAATGTTAGTTGGTTTATTTTTTAGTCATAAATACTCCTATTTAGGATAGAAATTCCAAATCATAATTGTGCTCATACAGCATTTTTATTTTTCTGAGACTTCTCCTACTTCTTTCACGCTTTCTGCTCACTCAAAAATAAATATGATCTTCCTTGCTTTGCACACATTTTAAGAAGTTTTTTTCTTATTTATATAAAAATTACATATAATTAATCGAAAAATGAATATAATTGGTCATGCACTGAATTTTGCTTATCAATTAACACAATATTATATTTGAGTATTCGAGTAATTTATAAAAATATAATTTCTGATCCAATATCAATAATAGAATTTTGCAAAAAAATATTTTTTAAAACATCTAATATATTTGTGTGGCTAGTGCAAATTCAAAAGTATGTGATAATATTTAGTGTTTACAAATTATAAAAAGAAAAACGAATTTAAAGAAAAGAAAAAAGCATGTTCTTACCAATTAGTGCATTGATTTGGAAAGCTTTATGCTGCTTATAAACCAGTGAAACAATATAAAAAGTATCATGATGCTGAGAAAAAATGCAAAGAAAAATTGCTTTTTAATTTGACTATAATGATAAATCTCCCATAAACAATCATTAAAAACCCCATTAAGAGTTGAGAGTTACTGATTTTTACTCACGAGCTCACATCTTTCCCTTTGTCTCTGTGTCTCCCCACTGGATGGACAGGTTGGTGCAGACACTGTGCTCACCCTCCAGCAATACTCCAGTTCTCTTGTCATGTATGTTATTACCACTCTCGCAACAATGCGTCTAGTTGTAACTTCAAAGCTGTATCTTTTTAAAAGGTGTCTCTGTAATTATGTTGCAGTGCTTGAGGAAAAACAAAAATGGAAAAGGAAAATGTATTATTCTCCTGAGTGGGTGCCTTTTATGTGATGTTTAGGGAGGATTTTTTTTTTTTTTTTTATTAACTGGCTATATTTTACATCACAGAATACAGTAACTTTTAAGAAAAATACAGCACAAAGAATTGCTTGGCACGCGATAAAAGCAGTAAGATGCAGCATATACAGGTTCATATACACTGATTTGGTTAAGGCTTGGAAAGCAAGGAAAATAAGTGAGAATATAAAATAAAAGCTACAGGCAACAAATGTAGCAGAAGGGAATGAGATGGGAAGGATAACAGCCTGCTATAAATTAGGAGGGAAATAAAATTAATGATGAGTTTTTAGTAGCCAACATACTGAGCTAATATTTTAAACTTGACTTGAAGGGGAAAAAATAGAAGGAAGAAATCTACACATTTGGAGAGTGATGGCAACCAAACTAATTGTAGTTTATAAAAACCTGACAAGAATATAAAGTACACATAGAATTAAATATATAAAACTATAGAATCCAGATAGATGGTGTAATAAGTAGGAAAATTAGTATAAGCAATGCACAAAGTTATAAAAATCATATATTAGTAAGAAAAAAATCTCGGATTCAGAAAAGCTAAAAAAAAAAAACAAACAGCAACAACCAAAAAAAACAAGTAATTAATGCCAGTTTAAGTTTATTCCCAATGGAGAACCCAATTCAAGATAGACCATTTATTTATTTATTTATTTATTTATTTATTTATTTATTTATTTTGTACTGGGAATCGAACTCAGGGTCTTGTGCTTTCGAGGCAGGCACTCTAACCACTGAGCCAAATCCCCAGCCCCAATCATTTATTTATTTAAGAAAAATTTACACACCTCTTTTGCTTACCTAGCAATAATGAATTGGTGATTTCTTTGTAGGCCAATATAGAATCATCTTGTTTTTTGAATTAATTCTCCCTGCTATGTATGTATAATAAGAAACAAATTTTTAAAAAAGAAGCAACACACAAACTAAACAAAAACCCACAGATTAAAAAAAAAATTCAAAAAGGAAATATTATTCTGTGCAAAATGTAAGCATAAAAGAGCCGCATATCTGTGTTTATATCAAAAGAGAATAGTGCCCGCAATCAAAAAACCTACTTCATGCTGAGAAAGGGGCTACTTTATCAAGCAGAGTTAGAGAGGAAAGTAAGGAATGTGTACAATAATAAAGCTCCCGAATGAGAAGAATGGCAGAATTAAAAAGAAAAGCAAACACGCACTCCCAGATCTTTCCAGACTTCAATACTGAACTGTCAGTCACTGAAAGGAAAAGTGAATAAACAAATCTAAAATGACACATGCAATCTGAGTGGTGCTGATGGTCCATCAGATACAATTAATTACAAATAGTAATTATATTAAATGTAATACATTTAATTCAACAAAGATGTGTGAAAAACCAAGTCTTTCTATATAAATTTAAATGGATCAACATTTATAGGGAATGTGCTGTATCCACAAAAGTATACTATTAAAAGTCAACTATTAGTCAATTACAATATTTACAAAATCTTCAAATACTTGAAAATTAAACAGAACATACCTCTCTAATCTGAGTCAAAGAAAACCAAAATAATATGCATTTAACTTAATAGCAGTGGAGTTACACATCACATTTGAAAATGTAAAGAAAGGAAGTCATTCAGTAATAGTTACTCAGTTAAAGTAAATATGCATTTCCACTCATCTAATTATCCTACTTCTAAAGATTCTCAACTCAGAGATTTTTTTCAAATATTTATATACTTGAGGACATTCATGGGGAGGATCATGAGGATGTTCATGATCACACAATTGTTGATAGCATGTAAAAACTGGAGGAGACTGAGTTATCCACCATTGTAGAAATAAATGAAAACTAATGCCTGTCTACATCACTGTATTAAATACAGTATTTAGAAGGAACAAAATTTAAACAAACACTCTCATATACCACACACACATTCTCAAACAAAGACATTTCTCTAAAAATTATTGAGAGAAAAAGTGATGTCAACTGAAAGTGCCATTTACATAAATTAAAATTCAATGAATAGGTGCAGGTAAAAGTAGGATGGAAGCCTTCACGATGTGAATTTGTAGAGATCCCTTCTGGTAGACTCTATTTGTTCTATGACATAGTTGGCAAGATCATCTCTCAGGAATCACCTATGTAAAGAAGCTAGGGGAATGGTGGAATGGTAAAGTTGGACTCTAGAGACTAGTTGAAGCAAATATAATAATAAAATTTTCAGCTAGGATTGAGGTCCTGACGAGGTCAGTGACTATGAATTTATATTGCTAACAATTCTCTCCATGGGTGTTTTAGCAACCCAGTAGGAAACTTGGAGAAAGCTGACAGTGAATCAGTCAAAAAGGGGAAAGTAAGAATTTCGTTCTCTTATTTGGTAGCATAGATTTTTCTTCTCTGTTGTTCAAATTATCTAGGTAGTAATTACTTCGTACTTACTGGATCCTTCTAGTGGACAGCATACAGTAAGTCATAATTAGAAATGGCATGGTCTGGAACAGATAAATTTAAAGAAGTCTACAGTATTTTTGGATATCATATCTTAAAAATTATTCTTTACTGTAGCCACTGTGCTGTATTTGTTCTTTTAGTTACTATCTACATTTTTGTTAACATTAAATAAACATTAATTTGCAAGGAAAAGTTTGTGGTTGTTTTTTGTCTATTTGTCTATTTATTTTGACTTTTATTACTGTTGAAGTTACAAACTAGTTCAGCTATTTTATGTTGCAGTAATGCACCTTAGAATTTAGAGTTTTCATGTTTTTGTTTCATTGAAATAGGAAGAGTGTACAACGATACTAAAAAATATCTGTGCCCAAAGTGTCTCTCATCAAAGGGTCTGACCAATATTGAAGAGGCTACTTTTCCATGAACAGATGGCTGTCTGTGATCTCATCCAAGACACCCAAACAGATGTCTGTCCTGAGGTCATCCTACCACAGATTAGAAGATGTGCAAATGCTAATCCAGATCTGAACCAGATAACTACTTATTGTCAGTAAAATTGGGTGGATTAAATAACCTAATTTTTGAAGGCCAGTTTTTAGGAAGTCACAGCTGTTTGAAAATCAGAGTTTAGTTCTGTGTTACAACAACATGGCACTCTTTACAAAGCTAACATTTACAAAAGGCAAAAAATAAGTTACATGCTATTTTTGTTTTTCTAAAATTTTATATTTCGTAGAAAACATGATTGTTAATGTTTTTTATTCAAATATAAATGCCTTAGTTATTTTATTACAAAATACAATTTTAGGGTTGTTAATGACTAACTAGAGACATAGAAGTTCTGCTAAATTGCTTGCAACATGTCCAAAATATTTTTCAATAAAATATTAAGTATCTAACTTCAAAATTTGAGTGAGCATGATGTTAAGTTATACATGGTTCATGGAATATCTGTCTTGCATTAGAAATTTAACCATAATTAAATGAACAATTCATTTATTTTGTTGCACAAATACGTGCGGAAACCTGATATGTGCCAGTTACCATTGACTTCACTTTTGCCTCTTATCGCTTAAATAAAGGAAAATAATAGGGACATTTATGGTCAAAGTCAGGTTTTCAGATTGTTGATTTCTATAGTAATGGTTGCAAATTCTAATGCATGTAAAAGATTATTTTCGGGAGACATGTTGACCTTGTAAATGTCCTATAAGTTTCTAAAGCAAATGCAAACTGACCATCTTACAGTTTGGTACCTTACTTTGAAAATGTGGGAAATGAAAAGACCTCAGAGATTCTGCTCTCTATCTTTGTTGTATAACTCTCATGAGAAAATGTACTTAAATCTGCCTTATTATCTTATTTTCACCTACTATTTTACCCCCCAAAACCAATTTACAGTGATAGTGCAGTATGGTTAATGGCTGGGTTGTTTTGAATTGCAGTAGACCAGCCATCCTACGAAACAAAACTGACATGTGTTCTCCCACAATTCTATTGTTGCTTACTAATTTATTAATAACATATAAACAAAAATAATAACACCTATGGTTCCTTTTAGCATTTTAGACACAGAGAGAAACACTAGATCTGATTTATTTTCTTATCTATTGAAATAACTGTGATTCATAAGGAAGGTGAGAAAACAATAGTATTTTTTTCAATATCTGAAACCTGTTGGGATAGTCAATTAAAAGGCACAAACTGCAAAACTTACAGTGGATTATTTCTTTCATCTTCTTTCTGACTCATGATATTTTACTGAAATAACTATTGCCCATGGTGAATTTTATATTTCTTCCAAATATATTATTCTAATGGCTTTATTTCATATTCCATGTTGATAAATTGTTTGGTATATTTTTGTCTCCTCTGTGTGTCATAGATGGAACATGGTAGATGTTCAATAAATCTTAATTGACTAAATGAAAGCTTGAATTTGAAAGGGAAATATCAGTGTGCCAATGTTGACGCACAATTGTACTTTGGTAATTCATTGAATCCCAGAGTTAGAGAATTATATTTTAGAAAGAATCATAAAATGGCCATATTTCATTACTGATATTAGACACGAGAAAAATTATGCTCAGATGAAAAGACTTCCCTATGCATACAAAATGACCAAGAAATCCTTTTCTAAATTTAGATGCTTGTTCCCATTCTTTGGGTTTTCTCTTCACCCTCCTAATTGACTCTTTTGATGTACAGAAACTCTTTAGTCTAATGTAGTCTCATTTGTTGATTCTTGTTGTTATTTCCTGTGTGATTGGGGTTCTGTTTAGGAAGTCCTTCTCTACTCCTATGTCTTCAAGTGTTTAACCTATTCCATCTTCCAGAAAGTTTAATGTTTCTGTCTTGATGTTTAGATCTTTGATCCATTTTGATTTTAATTTAGTATATGGTGATAGATATGGGTCCAATTTCATTCTTCTACAAACTGACTACCAGTTTTCCCAATGCCATTTGTTAAATAGGCTATCTCTCCTCCAATGTATGTATTTGTATCCTTTGTCAAAGATCATATATTTGAATATGTCTTGAGAAGTTTCTGTGTCCTTGATTCTGTTCCGTTGGTCTATGTCTCTATCTTTATTCCAGTACCGCGCCGTTTTTATTACTATTGCTTTGTAGTATAGCTTGAAGTCTGGGATTGCTATGCCACCTGCTTTGGTCTTATTGCACAGTATTGCTTTTGCTATTTGAGGCTTCTTCCATTTCCATATAAATTCTAGGATTGTTTTCTCTAGATCTGCAAAGTATGCTGTTGGTATTTTGATTGGAACTGCGTTGAAACTGTGTAGGAGTTTTGGAAGTATGTCCATTTAACAATATTGATTCTACCTAACCAGAAGCAAAGAACATCTTTCCATTTTCTGGTATCCTTTTCAATCTCCTTTTTTTTGCTAGCTACTCCTCAGATGGAAGACTAATATCTAGAGTATAGAAAGAACTCAAAAAAAAAAAAAAATAAACTACCTAAAATCAATGACCCACTCAAGAAATGGGCCAGAGAAATGAACAGATACTTCACAGTGTAAGAAATACAAATAGCCAATAAACATATGAAAAAATGTTCAATATCTATGGCTATTAGAGAAATGCAAATTAAAAAACTCTAAGATTCCACCTTACCTCGGAAAGAATAACAATCATTAAGAAGTCAAACAATGACAAATACTGACAGGGCTGTGGTGAAAAGGGAACCCTCCTACACTGTTGGTGGGAATGCAAACTAGTACAACCATTATGGAAATCAGTATGGAGATTTCTCAAGAGTCTGAAAGTATAAATCTCATATGACCCAGCCATTCCCCTGCTAGATATCTTTCCTGAATAGCTAGAGACATCATACTACAGAGATACTTGCACAACAATGTTTATAGCAGCACAATTTGTAATAGCTAAATTCTGGAAGCAACCTGTACACCCATCAGTGGATAGCTGGATGTGGCTATCTATAGAAATGTGGCATCTATAGATAATGGAATACTATTCAGCTGTAAAGAATGACAAACTAGAATCATTTGTAGGAAAATGGATAGACCTGGAAAATATAATGTTGCGTGAACTTAACCAGTCTTGCAAGTTGGAATACTGCATGGTATCCCTCATTTAGTGAGGTAAAATACAAGCAAAACAAAAAAGTAAACAATGGATACAAAAAGACAAATTGTTAGATATAAGCTAATGCACAAAGGGTTCAAGGGAACAAGAAGAAGGAAAAAGAGAAGGGGAATGGGAATCCAGAGGAATAATGATATCTTAAAAATAAGAACCTAATAACCCAAATTTAAAATAGTGACACCACACTGGGTACTATAGTAGCTTTATATAGTTGTGGCTTACTGCTGTATGTAAGTGATTATTTACACTGCTCACTGTCATAAGCAAAATGTATAATTTATTGTGGTTTGTAAGCTTGTGTAATGGCCTGTAAGTTTGTGTAATTTTGGATAAATTTTAATAAAAATCTATAAAATAAATAAATAAATTTAGATGCTTGTTGAAACATTCAATTTCTTAAAAAAAAACTTTATTTTTGAAACTATGAGTTTATTTACTACTAAATAATATTAAAGCCTCCATATATTTGATAGCCTTCAAGATATCTCAATAACATTATTTTAGTTACTCAGTATATCTATTTATTCAAGTATAAATGTAAATAAATTAACAATCAGCCCATGCATAAATTATAGATCATAATTGTAACCTCATGTAGTCTTTGTAGACATTACCCTCTTTATTTCATATACATAAGAATAACTACATGCGTACATGCACATGTACATGTATGAATAAATTTGAAAATACAAACTCATATTTGAAAAGTAAAGATATTTCATAGTTATGTTAATTATTTTTAAATTTTACTTTTAGGAAGAGTGTACTGAATTTAATTTTGGAGGTCAGAAATCTAAAGTTATTATCTAACTTTACTCTCGGGTAGTGGGTCAGCTACTGGGGAAAATATGACTTATTATTTCTATATATCAATGAGAGGAAGAAAAGCAGCACACTCTCGGCAAAGACATCATGTTCTCAAGAAGAAAATGAACTGATTTTGTTCTCTCACCAGGCCTATCTCTGCTAGAGATGGATGATGGTTACAGGTGGTCTGATCTGGTTTCCTCATTTTTAGTCAAGAAATAGCTTTTCACACTTAGGACAATTCACTCCTATTTAGCTCTGAAAATGTGATGCCCTTGCATTTGTGACCAAACTGAAGTCACCTTCCTTTTATCTTGACCAAATCTCCTCATTGATAGACGTTGGTAAATATTTCACACTGAAAAAGTAAAAAAACAAAAACAAAACCACCTTTGTAACATGAATATCAAAAAGTGAAATTTAGATGTGATATAGTCATTTGGCCAATAGTTAATATTATTTTAACTTCCAACTTCTATTTTCAGAATTTGATAGAAAGGCTTTTAATGGCTTGTGGTAAGTTCTCATTGAAATAAATTTCTCTGCTCTCATACGTGTCAAAAATTGTTTTAATTTTATAATCATCAAATGCATTATAAATTCAAACTTAATCTTGAACTATAAATTGGAATTCGCCATGCAAAACGACTTAGGATATTTCTAGTAAATGTAATATATGAGGAACAATGTCATAGGTCTGGAAACAAAATCACTAAATGTGTAGTCGAACATTTTCAATTCATTATATTTCTAGTTATATAAAAACAATGGACTAAAACGGAATTAAATTCAGACGAACTTCTTTGTGCCTGTAGGAAGGGGGGATAGTCTCTAGAATTCTGACAGAAATTTCAACCACATCAGAAAGAGCTGTTTCCTTGAGCCATTAACTGTGTTGTATTGTGCTTGTGACTACTAATAAACTAATTGTGAGAAAATGTCCTAGAGAAACTAAGAAATCAACTAGCATCTCTGACTCAGTAAGTTTTGAGGAATGGACAGCAACAGTACTATATTTGCTAGTAAGAAAATACTGAAAAGAAATGAAATTGGGTAAGAAAGCACATCTTGCCTTCCTTTCGTACAGCTCTTCTCTGCTTACTCAATCTCTGTTAAGTTGCATGATTCTATCAATAATTATTTTCAAGTCAACCCATAAAAATAAGTCTTCAGAGCCTCTGAAAATTATGTTTCATTCTCAGCTAAACTGCAAATGAGGAGCCAATCTGTGTTTATTTTAATGACCTTCTGATGAAATATTTAAATCAGTTACTAAAATGGGTATTATTTTTAAATACTCAGTGTTGATTCTGTGAAGATATTGCTCGGGTAATCTTTAAAAGTTTTATTTATGTATGTTTTTCCTCCGGAAAGCTGTGCTTTGTGTTTCTTTTAATGCTGTTTGTATTTCATAATCATAACAGCCTCTGATTTTGTAATACATAATTTAATTTTCACAGGGAGTACTTGAAAAGAAATGGAAATGCCTGCTATAATGACAGAAAAACTATGAGTGTTAAGTCACACATATATTGATGCTTTCTGGTTACACAGCACAATGTGCATTCATTTAATATGCAATTTGGTGACACCTTTTTTAGAATTTGATAAATTATATTTTTCAACCAATCCGTCATATTATTAACTTGATTTGTATATTTCCATAGATTTACTTTATAATTCTATATGTTTCATTTTAATTGATTATCCTTAATCATTATAAAATATAGCTCTTTGAGTATTTCATAATATATCATTTAAAACTTCAGTATATATCTTTATTTTATTAAGGTAATATGAAAAATTGGTTTATCCATTCTTTAAGCATATTGGTAGTAAATTTCACTCTGGAACTAGCATTAGAAAGTTTATGCTTTTGTTCCTTTTTAGCTTTGATACATCCATATGATTTAGTAGTTGCAATCCTTAAAATAGTGCTAATTTAGATTTATTATACATCAATTTACATTCACAAATTCTACATTAATTTTTAATTTCTATTATATGAAAGTCATATAATATATTATTAAATGCTTTTATAAACTCAAAACAAGTGTTATATTCCCTATTACTTTCTGAATTAGTTTCTGAATATGTTTTGTTTTTAAATATATTTCATTTACTATACATGATTCATTTTCCCTGTTAATGATTAAACTGAATACATATTTATAAGTTCCAGCATATGTTGTTTCCTTTATTCAATAATGCTATATAATTTCTTAGTTCCTCAATATTCACATTCTGTAAAGTACATTTTGTGTCACAGATATTTTGATATAGAATTTTGATAGTGTTCCGGTGATTTTAATAGAGAATTTTAGAGGTTAGGTACTTAACATCTTGTTGACTTTATTTCCTACCTCTTTCAAGAAAAGATTTAAAGTAGATGGCTTAATTGTGATTTACTAAGCATATAAATAAATGTGGAAGGGTGAGCACTTCCCTGTGTTTGACTACATAAAGCTAACAACTCTTGAAATCATATATTTGTCTCAAGCAAAACATTTTCCAGAATTACTTTTGTACCAAGAAACTTAAAGAAAATAATGCATTCCAGGAGCTTTGTTTAAGCACTCAGAAAAAGATGGCAAAGCATAGCATAGTAAACATAAATTTTGATTTGGCAGCCCAGAGTTTCTGGGCTGTTTTATACCATATTTGAACCATGATAATTCATCACCTACATATAACTTTGATTGGTACAAAGTGTAACTGAGAATAAACATTCAACAACTATCTTTAATTTTCAATGATTATGGCAGAAGTGATACTCTGTAATAACTAATAATTTCCAATTTTTAATATCTCAATTTTCTTTCATTTTAATTGTGCTCTTCTAAGTCTCTGTATTTACCATTGCCATAACTCAAGACAGTAGTAAAGTAATAGAAGATAAATTAAAGGACAGAATTCTTGTGAAAGAGACTGAAAGATTCTCATAACCAAATAACAAGAAATACGGATGTGATTTCTGCTAAATTGCCTACTTCTTGTATATATTCATAATATAGTCTAATGTTAGTGAACGTTCCATGTGCCATTTAGAAGGATGTGTATTAATTTTTTTTTTTTTTTTTTTTTTTTTTTTTTTTTTGGTGCCGGGGATTGAACTCAGGACCTTGTACTTGCAAGGCAAGCACTGTAACCACTGAGCTAAATCCCCAGCCATATTAATGTTGTTTTATGTAGATTACCCTGTTAACTTAATTAAGCTAGTTGATAATGTTTTTCATCTCTTTCATAGTGCTAATGAATTTCTTTTGGGGTCTTACATACTATGTGAAAGGAGAGTTGAATGTTAGCAATAAAATTTTGAATTTATTTATTTGAATTTGATAAAACTTTGGTTTCCATATACCAAAATGCTATTGTTAAGTGCACACACATTTATAAGATTCTTATCTTCTTGTTGAATAAATGCTTCTGTAATTATGCAATGTCATTGGTTACCTCTGAGTCATCTCATATCTACTTTGATGGATTTTTAATTAGTGTTACATTTTTTAAAAAAATTTAACCTATGTTAATATAGTTTAAAAAAGATTTCTTGTAAGCTGTACAGAGTTCAGTCTTATTTTTTTCAAGTAATCTGACAAACTCTGTTTTTTAGTTGATATGCCAAGGACATTTATATTGTATGTGTTTATTACTGTGTTTTGATTAAAAAAAATGAACTAGTTGTTTTCTACTTGTTTTATCTATTCTCATTCTTTTTGCTCTCTACCTGTCTCCTTTTGGATTAATTGATCATATATTATGATTCAAATTCTCTTTACTCTTAAGTATTATTTATGCATTTAGAAAAAGAAATGTAACTGTGGTTTGATTTTACTGTGTCTTTAGAATTTACAATAAAGAGTTTTAATTATGTAAAATTTACTTTCAAATAAGAATAAACTCCATGTAGAGTAAAAAGAGTTTAAACTTTTTTTTTTTATATTTGGTTTTCAGCTCTCATGTATTAGATTTTACATGTGATTGATAAAAATGTCACCAGGTTTCTGATTGTCTTTGATCTATGTTTTTCATGTTATTATTTTCTCAGTATATCTAGATAATTTTAGATAATGTTTTCATCAGTGTAGGATTCTCTAAACCGGGACTGTATTTCTCTGTGAAAATAATTCGAGAAAAAGAGAGAGAGAGAGAGAGAGAGAGAGAGAGAGAGAACAACAAACAAAAAACTTTATCTGCTTCTTGACCTATCTATCTATCTATCTATCTATCTATCTATCTATCTATCTATCTATCTTTAAAGGGGTATTGTTACAATTTCTAACCAGTTACACAGGGGTGAGCAATGGACAGGCCTCTTATTTCAGTTCTCAGCAGCTCTGAGGTGCGGTGTCAGCCCCAGAATTTCAGGCATGGAGAGGCAGAGGGGACTGCTTGAGGCTCCTTGTGTTTAATGTTACATAGTTCATTGTGTCCTTGTCTACAAAACTATTCCACTCTTTGCCTTACACACATTGTTCTTAAGAGGCCCTCACACTGATTTGCTTTTAGATGTTTGCCTCATGATTTATTCTCTACAGAATATGGCTCAAGATGCTGTCCTAGACATAAAGTATGATTTTTCTTGGCCATATCAGCTTTCTATATCTTTAGTAGATTTTCACTTAAAATTTGATCTGAATTAGCCTCAAATTAGGACAGCAAGAAAGTTACATGAGTTCAGCGGCTTTCCAGATCTTTCCTCTTCCATAGAATCAAGGCTCTTCATTTATTCATTCATATATTTTGCATTGTTCGCCATTTATTCCTAAGTCTTTGTTTTTTGTTCATCTTGAAAAATAATTCTGACATTTCTAAATTTTGTCTTGAATTCTTTACACAGCCAATGAACATAATTTTGCTACTTGCAGAAAAGTCGAGGACTAAATAAAATAATTTATGCAGAACATTTTTCACAGCATTTCCCAACACATATAATTACTATTGTCTTTCTTAGTTCAGCATGAGGATGTCAAAGTCTTTGGCGTACAGGGCATACATGCTGCAGTCTTAGGAACTCAACCAAACATTTGAGACTATGAACGTGAACTATGTGCATACACGTACACATTATCAATCAATCTACGATTTTATTCAGAACCTATATTTTTATATAGAAGGAATTTTGGTTACATGCTATTTTTTGAAACTGGTAAATAATCTTATAAAATCTGAAAGTAATTAAAAGCAAAAAAAAGTGCCATTTACTTTCACTTTTAACAAAAGTAAATATATTCTTTCAATTTATCAATCATAATCCTTGGTATTTATCCAAATTGAACATGTATATTCAGATAAAAACATGAACATAAATGTTTTTAGCATATTTAGTCATAATTACCAAAATTTGAAAGCAGCCAAAGTGTCTTGCAGTAGATGAATGGATAAACAAACCACAGTAAATGCAAATGCTGCTGACAGCAAGTGAACTATCAAAAACCTGAAAGACCTGGAGGGAAATCAAATGTGCATTACAGTGTGAAAGCAGCTCATCTCACTGTGCTTTATACTACAGGGAAAGGCAAAACATACACGGGTTGAGGGGAGAGGAAAGGGAAATGGGGTGACAAAAAGAACTAAAATGAATTATGTACGCATACCAGCTCCCCACAAGGAAAGTAAACATTATACACAACAAACATGCATGAATGAAATAAAAAGTAAAAGAAGAAAAAATAGTGATTTTCAGTAACTGGGTGAATAAAGGATGAAGGAAAAGACAGAGAACAGAGGGCTCTTAGGACTGTGAAAAAATCTTCATTTTATAACATAATGATAAATATATGACATTCTGCTTTGTCCAAACCCAAGGCGTGTAACACCGTGAATAAATCCTGACGTAAAACGTGGATTTCAAGTGATTATGTTATATCTGCGTAGTTTCATAACTCATGACAGATGTATGTTTGCGGAGAGAATGTTGATACGGGGAGAGGCTGTGCATGGTCGGGGTAAGGAACATATAAGACATCCTTGGAACTTTCTCTGTACTTTATTGTAACTCTAGCATTACTGTAGCAAATTAAGTCAATAATTAACGCCACCACCACCATCACCAAAAACAAGGAAAATGTGGTGTGTGAGTGAATAATGCACCATAATCGAGAGCTGAGCTCAGCAAGATTTTTTTCCCTAAAAGACCACATACTAAATATTTTAAACTTCATAGGCCAACTACAGTCTCTTGCACATGATGCCTATATGTGGTTTTCACTTTGTAGAGGTTTTTTGTTGCTTTTGTTTGTTTGTTTGTTTGTTTTTTGCTTGTGGTTTAAAACTCTTTAATTCTATAAAAACTGTTCATATTTCCTAAAGCTCTACAAACAGTCCATAAATTGGACTACGTTCATGGATCTTGTTCTTCAAACTACATGATTCAATCGCTTTTCAAGAGCCCCGCTGGGGATTTAGCTCAGTGGTCAGAGTGCTTGCCTTGCAAGCACAAGGGCCTGAGTTCGATCCCCAGCATAAAAAAAAAAAAAAAAAAAAAAAAAAAAAAAAAAAAAAAAAAAAAAAAAAAAAAAAAAAAAAAAAAAAAAAAAAAGTAATCAAGAGCCCCACCTCTGAACAAGAGACTTTTGGGGGACATTTTAGATCTAATCAATAACAATGCTGGTGGCTGGAGTAATTGCAAGAGTTATATAGAAAATATATCAACTTGATTTAATTCTAAATAATTTAAATTTCTTATAGCTCGAAATCGCCCCAATTTTTTCATATCAAGACAATGAACTAGACAATCTTGAGTTTGGTATATTTTCTTTTTATTGATTAGATAAAAATATTAAAATATGTTGCAATCTTAGTGGAATTTACAATAGAAAGAGTCCAGGGAGTTAGTTTTAAAATGGCTATTATAACAACAAAGATAGGCAGATGACCAAACATTTAGCCAACATGTTGAGACATAAAAGCACACCTTACATTAAGAGCAAAACACTTCAGTCACTGACCCTCAGAATTTCAACAAGTCCTAGAAAAAACAGTATTTAAATAATAGTGTTCATCAGTCTGTTTTAAGGATTTTTTTTCCTCTTGTATGTGATAGTTGGATATCTAGGCAAAATTACTTCTTCAATGTTCACACAGAAAAATTTGTAGTATTTTTTCAAAGTTGAGAAACTATTGGATTATTTAATTATTCATATTTTAAGGTTTGGACTTGTGTGAGAAATAGTTGTTATTTAACCAACTAAAGTTTCATATTTTTGAGAATTCAAAGTAATATAATTTTAAAATACCACTATATGTATGTAAAATACTATTTTTCTCTGTAAGCATGAAGAAAGAATGTGACACAAGGAAAAGATACAGCACTTCCCGTCAGAGTTAGTCAGTTAGAAGGAGGTAGAATCCCAGAACATGAGCCTGTTCTCTTTAATCCTTTAATATTATATTGAAGGATGTTGTACAACTTTTCTCATTATTAAAATTCTACATGCATATGAAGAAAATTTGGTCCCACAAATATTAATGTGAAAACTGTATTTTTATTAGACAGATGTGTGAAACAGTAAGAAAACTAATTTATTTCTTAGCATGAAACCATTTACTTTTGCTCTAAGAACATCTAATACATATTTGACAAGGAACGAGTATTGATTATTACTATGTAGTTTTGGATGATGACATTCATGGTTTTGTTTGAATTTGAAAGGGCAGATTTTGGTTGTCAAAATTTCAGTTCATATTAATATTATTTCTAAAATTTAGTCTAATTTTTACCATTGAATGATAAGCAATGTAATGTTAATATGAAAGGCCTTTTTTAGGAGTCCTGACTACTGAATAATTTGTTACTTCAAGTCTCTATTGTTGTGGATCCCAAACAAGCTCTTTTCCATCAGCTGTTTTTTAGAAGCACAATGCCAAGTGCACATGTAAGCTGGAGAATAAACCTCAGGGCATGCCCATCTGTCTAAACAAATAAGCACACTTCCAACAGAATTATGGGGACAGATTGTTCTTTAAACTGATTTGATGGATGTGAATGTTTGAGAAATTATGAATTATTGAAGTGCACACAATTGAAATACATTATTCTCCATTCTTATAATCATATTTTCGAGAGATATTATTGACTGTAGAGTATTTTTACTATTATTATCAAAATAACATTAGCAATAAAGTGTTTCTAGATTAAAGTTAGGTAACTATAACCATAAAAAATGCATTGAAAAGGCAATTGAACAGTTTAGAAAGAAAAACCCTGCATAAATGACTGATTCGAAGATGTGTTTTTATCTCTTGTGAATTAAAAGAAATATAAAAGGAATGAATTCTCTGTTTACTAAAAGTTATGTAACAAGAGCATCACTATTCTTTGTCTAACTCAATTAAGCATGGTAATAAGTTCTTCTTTGTTTGCTTGCTTGTGGTACTGGAGCTCCAGCCCGGGACCTCAGGCATACGAGGCAACCACTCAACCACTGAACTAAACCACAAACCTCAATCCATTTATGTTATAATGGTATTTTAATTTCACTATTAACCCATGAAGTATAATTCTCCATGTTGCAAAGCTCATCTTATACTTTAAAACACAATTTTTATTTATATTAGTGTATAATAAGAGAAATTATCATTTCTACAACTGAATTACTCAGTCGCCATAAACTGAGAAGTCTGCCTTTATCACAATCATGGGGTGATAAATATTTTAGCGGTTCAACTAGTTCATGTGAACTAAGGAAAATGTTCTAAGTTTTAGTTAAATCATTAGTCTCTATGTTTTCTGGAGGAAAAAATAAGCTTTATGTACTACTAATTTTCTTTTGAAATTTAAAGCTCAATATTTGAATGAAAAGGAAAATAGAATTGTTAAAACTTCTTTACGCCTTTCAATTCATGACACAAAATTGCACTGGATGTTGGTTCATGTGATTAGTGTACTCATTTAGCTTCACTGAATTGTACATATAGACTTAGAATTATTTGTATTAGTGGCAGGGAATCCATCCACACTTCTGAAATTATCATGTTTCTTTGTACGTGCAGTTGTAAATATGGTGAATGTTTAAATTTAAGAAAATTAGAATAAAAATACATCGCCATTAATTTCTCTCAAAAGACTCCTCCTTGCTTCAAACACCTGTATCCCATTGTTCTTTCCATTTCTGAAAGCAGGCCTGGAAGTCATCTTTTGTGTATTGTTATTCGAGTTATCTCTACTGCTTTGAAATCATGAATTAATAGAAAATGTTTACCTTTCATGATCATTTTCATTTTGGGGAAGAAACAGAAGCCGCCCAGTGCCAAATCCTGTGAATACGGTGGATGAGGACACTTATTTTCACAAGCCTACCTTTCTGTTGCATGGCAGTTGGCAGCAAGATCAACCTTATTTTTGATCACACCATGTAGAGACATTCATGAAAGAAGACTCCCACTATTGAGAATAAATAAGAACAGTGGTTCAAGTGTATTTGAGAAGGAGTCTTTTGAGGGAGACTAATGGCAATGTGTCTTTTTGGTGGAATATATTTTTTAAACTTTAACATTCCTGGTATATTTTTGTCTATGTATTGAGCATCCCCCAATTATTGTTTAAAATATTGTATCTCCATCGTTTTTAACCTATGTTCCATATTACAATTTTAGAATCTCTATCAGAACAAATGTAACCATACTACTCTGCTTTTTAATTTCAAATTACACTGTTTCCATCCAGCATTATTACAGATGTAGGATTTTCCTATACTTTACACAATTATTTAAAAAAAAACTTCTTCTATATTTTGCACATACTAAATTTTGAATAACTTTTGACTACTGCTTATAGCACTTGTATCATCTTCTTTCTAAGCATTTTCTTCTCCTTTTCACCATCACTTTCTCATTCAGAGAGCAGCACATTTCTCCTCCTCTTTGTACATTTGTTTTGAGGAAAACTATCTCTCAGTCAATTTGTAAAAGTAGTTATGGGATATAACTTTTTAAAAGTTGTGGCTCATTAAAAAAAGACTGCTTTCTATAACTGTACTTTGTCCAGAAACCCACACTTTACAACTTCTCTTAATCACTGTTCTACATTCAAGTTGACCTTTCTTACCTTACAGGGATATTTTATGTCTGTTTGTCTTATTTTTGTTTCTTTTTATTACATATATTGCCGATATTCAGCTATTTAACAATTCTTGCAGAACCACAGTATAAAAAAGGACTTTAAATTTATGTTGCAAAGTAACTGCATAATTCCACTAAGCTTTTTACATAAAGTTTCAATATATGATTACAGATAGATAAATAATTTTTTAACTTTTTATTCCTTTATCTACCTGATAACATTTCATTACAAATTATGTTCAAAGATGTTATTAAAAAGCAAAAATTACTATTGAGTGTAGTGGTAATGGGTGAGTCTCTTAAATTACACATCATTTTCAAGCACCCTACAGTTATAAACATCCACTGGCTATTACAAATTAAACGTATTTGAGCTCAATCACTCATAAAATAGACATAAGAATATTGGCTGATTGCATTCATGCAAAATCTTTGCACCTGAATCCATTGACTTGAATTGCATATTTAAAAACTCTGTCTGGTAATGTAGCCCAGAATCAAAATTTCAGGTAATTTTTAAAACATCTTATTAGTCATATATTTATTCCACATATTTTTTCCAGTTTTTTTTTTCCTACTCTGGGTAAGATTTAATTATCCCTAAACTCAGATAACAAAAACATTCCTTAAACTCACCTGTATTTACACATATTATCTTATTAGATATTAAGAGTAATGTTTATATTTTACTATGTTCCATATATTGTCTTAGCTTGCACATATAGGTGTTTTTATGCTTATGTCCATCTAATCAGAACCGAGGGCCTTACACAGGGAGAAAGAGCAAATATATATACATACTAGTATGTACTATATAATTCTGCTTTCCAATTTTGCTCTACTCTTTCCAAAATTGACCATTATTTTAAAGAAAAAATATTGCATTTTATTTCAATTATTTCAGGAAAATGCCAGGAATTTTATGTTTAACCAGGTTGCTATTTAAATGTATCCATTGCTCCTCTCCATTAATCCAACTGCTTAAAAATTCTTTGAAAAGATCCATCTTGATTTTTAAGATGTCATATAGACAAAATATAAACATATCCTCATAAACATTTATATTAGAGAGTTAAACATACTGTACTTCAAATCATTTATTACATTATATAGTAAACATCAGTATATTCTAAACAATTTTTGGGTAGTTAACAATTTAAGACGCTGAGACAAATTTTAATTAAAATAAACATTTTGGGAGGCTTCGATAGTTAGATAATTAATAGTTCTCTGAGCTTTATGTAGGCCCAATTTTCTGAACTATTGTTCAGGATGTGATTTTTTTAGGCTATAGAAGTAATTATTGTGTTTAGGTGATTGCGATTGAAAAAAAAGAAAAAAATGACTGGGGAATGTACCTCAGTGGTAGAGCCCTTACTTAGCATTTGCCAAGCCCCAGGTTAAATCCTTAAGAAAGAAAGAAAGAAAGAAGAAAGAAAGAAGAAGAAAGCAAGCAACCAAGGAGAAAAAGAAGGGTGGGGGAGAAGGAAGGAAGACTGCTATGGAGATATTTTTCTATGTACTATATTTTAAGCATTTTGATAATCAAAATATAAATAAGCTAGACTCCTACAATTAGACTGTTTTTAAAAATCCAAACTTCCCTAAGAATAGATTCTCATGAGGAATACTACAGTTTAGTCAAAAGAGCCCAGAGAACCGGGAGTGTGACAAGATCATGTCTATACAGGCAGATAGACCATGGATACGCCACACTCCTAGGTGGGAGCAAAACAATTATTTAACTATCTCCTCATACTTGGCTCACATCTAAAATTGATGATGTTTAAACATGAAAAATAGATTATTACTCAAATCATATCAAAATTTGTACCAAAAGCAAATTTCCGTACTGCAATTATTGCAAGAGTAAAGAGAAGTTGGTATCAAAAATGCTGACCAATCTGTAATGAGGCTGCTGCAGCAAGGCTTTGCAATAGTAAAGCACAGTTTTATTAAGCATGTAATTAATTGCCACGTTAAAATGATAGGGGCCCAAATCATAAAAATGACTTGCGAAAATGCAGCTCTTTTTGCTGTGTTAACTGAAAATTCAATCTGTATACACCGTTTAATTAAGAAAGATGTAATCAAGCAATAGACAGTGCGGGTGTTACGTTTGAACGTGAATAACGGCAGGTGTGAGGGGACAAAGAAACATGGTCATGAAAGCGTGAGCTGAGAGTACCACTCACGAGAAGTAGGTGACAGGCTCCTTTCATGGGTGTACCAGAGTGAACTCAGGTAATGAACTCACAGCTTTCATACTGCAGATTCTACTGATTTTTAATTTTCAATTTGAATTGTCTTTAAGATATGTATACAGTCATCCTACACCTTAGTCATTTGAGGCAATTTGTTCCAAGGCAGCTTAATAATAAAAAATGTATAACTCCATATTTTGTCAGCTATATTCTGCTGAGTATTTTACATACATTTGTATTATTTTTCAACAAATTTTTTGTGTTCATTCCAGTTTTACAGAAGCTTAGAAACGTTAAAAATATTTTCTGAAGTTACAAAACATATAGAGGAGCAGATGGGTTCTTGAAGAAACCAATATATATAAGGGTGCAGTATGTACTATGAAGTTCTATTCCCATCCTCACAGCTTTAAATAAATGATTTTCAATAGCTATATATATAATATATAATATATATTATATATTATATTTTATATTATATATATACACAATAGCAATAAAAGGTATATAATAGCAATCATATACCATAGAGTCTTATATAATTATCCTAATTTCTCTAAATTGTCTTCCAGGAAGAATAAACAGAAAGCAAAAGAAAAATTACTGTACCTTAACAGATGTTATGGGGATAAAGGAGAATGAAGAGGACATCAGAAACTAGAACAATGTCCTTTGATCCTGGATAGGCAGAACCAATAATGCCAAAGTGGCTGGATTCCCAAAACTGTTATACATATTCAATGCAACCTCAAACAAAATACCAACAGCATACTTTACAAACCTATAAAACATAATCCTAAAATTCATATGAAACTGGAAAAGACCCAGAATAGCAAAAGCAATCTTAGGCAACAAGAGAAAAGCAGACGGTATCACATTACTTGACCTGAAGCTATTCTACAGAGCAACAATAATAAAAATGTCATGATATTTGAACAAAAACAGATATACAGATGAATGGAACAGAATAGAGGACATAGTAACACCCCCCGACATATACAACGATATGATATTTGACAAAGGGGGCAAAAGCATACACCAGAGGAAAGATAGACTATTCAACAAATGGTGCTGAGAAAAGCAGGTATCTTCAGACATTTGCAACTGGACACACGTCTCTCACCATGTGCAACACTAAAATAGAAATAGATCAAAGATTTAAAGAATAAAACACAAACATTGAATGTAGTAGAAGGTAAAACCCTTGAAGCCATAGGTGTAGGAAAAAAAATTCTTAAATAGAACCACAATTTCACAAAGGATGACAGTAAGAATCAACAAATATAATAGCATCAAATTGAAAAGCTTCAACACAGCAAAGGAATCAATTAGTAGAGTGAAGAGACAACCTACATAATAAGAAAAATTTCCAGCTATTCCTCAGACAGAGGACTAATATCTAGAATATATAAAGAACTCAAAAAAATATTAGATCACCTAAAACAAAAGACCCGATAAAGAAATGGGTGCATGAAATGAACAGACACTTCTCAGAGGAAGAAATGAAAATGGCTAACAAATATATGAAAAAATGTTCAACATCCCTGGATAGTTGAGAAATGCAATTAAAACAATGCTAAGATTCTATTTTACACCAGAAGGAATGGCAATCGTCAATAAATCAAAACATAGCAAATGCTGGCATGGCTTCAGTGTAAAAGGAATCCTCCTGCGTTTTTGGTGGGAATGTAAAGTAGTACAATCATTATGGAAATTATAATGGACATTCCTCAAAGAACTGAAATCAAAAATTCCGTATGACTCAGATATTCTCTTCCTAGGAATCTTCTCCAAGAAGCTAACACTATCCTGTGATACATGCATACTAGTATTTATAGCAGCAAAATTCATATAATGTTTACATAACAACCTCAGGGAATGTAAACACTATATGTCGCAAATATGAGATAAGATTAATAATATCAACAAGAGCAAAAATGTGGAATGGGGAGGGAGGCAGAAGTGAAGGGGAAGGAAATTGAAAGAAAAGAACCAAGATGTATTACATACATGTACCTATGTCCCAAAATGATTGTAAACTGCATGTATTACAAAAACTGCATGTATTTAAAAAATTACATTTTTCCAGAGTTGGCCAAACTTCAAAACTTTTTATTGTCTCCTTTTTAAAATGCCAGATATCATTTACTGTGTTCTTTTATAAATAACAGCAATACTTGCTTTTCCTAAAGAAATAAAATTCTTTAGCTGGCCCTCCATGAGTGTTACTCATTTCTATCACTAATTATAAAAGTGACTTGTCACGTTCTCATAAAACACTTTTATAAGGGAGTAAAAAGTAAAGCTAGTCATTGCAATCGGATTGATCATCCTAACTGATTCATTAGGCTCTTGAGAAGTTTTCTTGATAGTGTCCAATCTTGCAGTGTATTTATTTGTGTAACTCTCAGGCAGCTTTCACTATTTCCCCTTCATATGGGGAAAACATTCCTGATGTTTAGTTCTCACATATATCTGAAATCTGATAATTGAAAAAATACCACAGTAAAATTACCAAAGTATGCTTTGCAAAATGTTGCCCAATTTTTAGAATGTTTAATATTATACAGTATATTATCAGGTAGAATAATCCTTAATATTAAAACGAAATATTATTATTCAGGTGTTTTTCTGAATAAAAAGCATTTTTCATTTGGTGAGTACAATAAAACTTGAAAAATTAGAAATAAAACTGTAATTTAAAAAATTCAATAATTTCATCACTGAAAAGGTAAGATTTCTGTTCATAATACATGCAGGTAACTTGAACAATTTTTACTATGAGGCCTGAGAGAAAAATATGGCAAATGTCTACATTTTAAAAAACAATGCGGTAAAAGATGACTTGCCATTAATACCCCCAGCAAACTGCTCCCCTCATTTTGCATTCACTTGTCCCATCGGTCATTCATACCACTTTTCACAGCAGTTCTAGATTCTCCGGTCACGTCTTCCCAAAGCGTGATAGAAAATCTTGCAGATGTTACTGCACAGTGCAGTCCAGCCGAAAGGCAGACTTATAAAGATACAGTGTGCGTCCTCGTTCCAGCTTATTCAGAGTCTGGTGCTGTGAGACTTCTGGATCTTCCATAAATTAAGATGATGGAAAAGACAAACATTTTAAATGGATTCAGCACATCAAGGCGTTCAGGACTGTACAACTAGACACTCGAGGATGAGAACTGCAAGTCTACTTTAGAAAGTGGCAAGATTGAAGGACTCGGTATTTGAAATAGTGGGGAGTACCTCATGGGGGATTAATGGCAGTACGTCTTTTACTGTAATAGACATTTTAAAATTTAAACATTTGCCATATATTTTAATCACACTTCTTGAATTAAATATTGCTATGTAAGATAACTGAACAATAAATTACTTTCTGAGGCAATATTGCAGAACATTTAAAAACATCTACTATGTTTGAAACATAATAAGCAATTTGAGAAACATGAGCTGAGGAGGCAAGCAACAACTAAAAGGTAACTGATTTGTATTTTTGGTTTTGTTCTTTTTTGGTGCTGGGGAACGAACTCAGGGCCTTTGGCTTGCTAGGCAAGCACTCTAAACACTGAGCTAAATCTCCAGCCAGTAAAAAGTAAAAGAACAAAATCAGTATAGTTTTCTTACAGAATATTTAATAAGTGCATTTGGAACTTATAAGTTAATAGTATAGAAAAACATCCTTAAAAGTCAGAGGGGTTGATCTCCTATAAAGTATTTTACCATAAATAATATAAATGTAACATTATGGAACTGCTATTTGGTTTTTAGGTTTTACGAATACTAAAGAGTTTGACCATATCAGACCACTGAATTGTGTGGACAGTAAATAGCTTAAAATTTATAGGCAGAATTTTATCAATTCTGTTTTAATATTTTGGTGTGTTATTTTTCCTTCCTTCCTGCCTTTCTTCCAAAATATTTTCTTTGTTTTCATCTATCGCTATTTTACTTTTCCAATATTTTAAAATATATAGATATTCCTACCTGAAGAAATATCAAACCAAAACCTCCACTGGTCATATTTGGCTTCAAAACTGTATATCTGATCAATTGGGGAAAAAAAATTACGAAGTGAAAACATAAATTGCTTAAGTTAAATTATGAATGCTTTTTATTTAAATCTTTTGATCAGAGGTAAGCAAAAATCTTGATCAGCAGTTAGCAAAATGTATTAGGAACATTAATATTTTAAATTTGCAGACCATGCCATAGTTATAATTATTTAGTTTTTCCATGACATATTCGTAACATACAAGCAAACATAGATGATAGATATTAAAGGCTTCAGCTATTTCCCAATGAAATCTTATTTATAAGTACATGTGGCTACAATTAAAAAAAAAAAAAAAGAATGTGTATAGAAGCTTTATATGTATTAGGCAAAACAATAATTCTTCGATGTTCTCAGTAGATGAATGGTTAAACAAGATGCTGTAGACTTAGGTGTGGAATAATAAAAGAACAAACTATTGATATGCTTAACAACTTAGATGAATCTCAGGGCATTGTGCTTGGTGAAAAAAAATCTCAAAAAGCTACATATTGTACGATTCATTTTGTATAACATTACTTGATCACTCGTGACTGTTCGTTGTAGGTCAGCTTGACTTACTTAGAAAGCAAACAGACGGTTATCAGAGCACACTTCCGGCTGTGCCCACGTGTGTCCAGAGGCATGACCTTGGAAGCCAAGCCGTGTACAGCCCTCAGCCTTCCCCCTATGGCGCCGTCCCCCGCCCCACTTTGCTCCTAATTCCATCGCGATCTGAGCAGCTTTGCTTCCCACACTCTTTGTCAATGAGGTTTCTGCCTTGGAGCCAGTTGATCATGACTCAAAACCTCTGAAACCATAAGCCAAACAATCATTTATTTCTTTAATTTGTGGCTGTCAGGGATTTGGTATCAGCAATGGGAAAGCTGAGAAGTTCAATAGTACATTCATTATTCAAATGATAAAATTATAAAAATGGAAAATAGTGTAGTAAGCATGTAGGGATAGTGGGATTGCCAGGAAGGGACAGACAGCTTTGGGCTCTGCCACTGTGTCTCCCCATCTGCATCTGGATTTTAACTACCCGTCAGAAAGCTGATGGTCTCCGGTGTTTTAGCTGCTTACCACAAGGTACACTGTGTAACATTTGGCTTCCCCAAAGTCCTCCAACTCCCCTGCTTGAAGTGACACTAACAACAAGTCTCTTGCCCTCAAGTTGTCAGAGGGGGTCTTGCGTTCCCTTTTCTCCACACTGGAGAGAGAGAAACAGGAAAAGCCCCTCAGCATGGTAGACGGTTCCCCTACCCAAATGTATCCGGCCCTGACAACATAGCAAGCATCCAAGTGGGGACCCCTCCCGGGATGAGTGAGGTGCGGCCCTAAACCTTATAAATCTACAACACTGGACCCGGTCAGACGGTGTTCCAGCTCTGGACACCCCGCCGTCCTATCCGAGGTGGCTTTCGCTTTGCTCTGACAATAAACTTTCCTCTACTTGCACTCTGGTCTCGCTTGCCTCCTCTTCTTTCTAGGACTGCGAGAGACAGCTCCCGGGTGGGAGTGTGGCAGAAAGACTCAGACCTCAGACCCTCTCCAGACGCAGCAGGCATGTTGGTCTGGAACGGGGTACCTGACGGTTTGGAGTTTAAAAGACCATGTTGAAGAATTGGCCTTCGTGCAGCAAGCCTGGCCTGGCTTCGCCACACAGAGTGTGGGGACTGAGTCCTTCCTAGTTTGAATTTAAATTTCTCGTGTGTTCTCTCTCTAGTCACTCCAGGTCCATGACTTTCTCCCATGACTATTTTTGTTTGTCACTGTATGACGGTTACTCTGAGAATCCTAAAGTGAAGTTGGTTTTAAATTGTTCCGTTGCGGACTTAAATAATCAAGCCGGTTCTTAAACAGCCAGATTAAGCACTCTCTGGCAATATGGTGGGTGGCACGCTGGACCCCCTCTCCGCTGTAGCCTTCAGTGCGGAAGGAGTCACCTCTGAGCAAAACTCCATTCTGTCTTTTCAGCTGAGAGCAGCTGTGAGCGCCTCCGGGGCCTGGCCTGTGCTGCTCGCCCCTCCACTGCTCCCGGAGCTGCCGGCCCTGGGCCCTTCCCCGCAGAGCCAGCCTCTCCTTCCCAGGGGCCCGAGTGAGCAGCCAGACTTCATGCTTCTCTGCGTGCTGTGGCCATTTCTCCAAATTCTCTGCAGCTTCTGATTTTCCTGTCAGTTCCTTCCTTATTCCCGGTGATGTACTCTTTTTTTGGCTACACCACACGGTTATGTTCGAGGTGCCTGGATTCTAGATATCAAAGAGGCTGAATTTTGTGCCTTTTTTTCTTTTTTTCTTTTCATCCCCAAAGCATTATTCTTACCGAGGATCCAAGGACTTTTTCAGACTGTCAAAGGGGCCATTATATAAAAGAAGCATACGAAACTCTGATTTTGACGTGAATTATTTGTTATTTATGTAAATCATGATACTCACGGGCCTTTACTCTTGTGTTCTTACACAAATTATTTTATGTTTTCTTGGATCAATTTTTCCTATTTGTCATATTCATTGTGTAGTCCCTGGAACACAATATCCAACATCCACAATTTGAAAGAGGACAGGATTATTTTGGCAGAATTTTCCGTCGGTGGTGATCTGCCTCCAACACAGAGACTCCACGTGGAAGAGCCAGGAGGAGTGAAGCTGTTCTCGGTCTGGCAACCAGGCGGAGGCGCAGGGGCGTGGCCGCTTTAAATGGCATTCTGCAAGGTGGTTTTATAAAAGTGAGTTCAAAAATTTGCCAATTGGTGCTTAGTAACTATGTTGTCAATAATCTGCATGCACTTATTGGGGGATTTACTAATTATATTGAGTAATTGCCTAAAAATGAAACTTTTGATCCTCAGGTTGTATTTAATTTTGAAAGATAGTGCCATACATTTTCTTTTGTTTATTAAAATTTATCCAAAATTACACAAACTTACAGGCCATTACACACGCTTACAGACCACAATACATTGTGCCATTTGCTTATGACAGCAAGTGATGAAAACAACCACATAGATGCAGCATTAAAAATAGGCATACCATTTTCTAATCACACCAATGATACACCAGAGTTTCAGATGTTCAAATTTCTCATTAAAACTTGATATTGAGGTTAATTTTAACTGTCAACATTTAATAATTTACAATTTTCAGATTCATTTTTTTCTTAATAAATAACACAATGTACATTTGTGTTTATTGGCCATTGATGGGTCATCTTTTGTGAATTAACCATCCAAAACTACTATTTTCATGTTAGATATTTGTCTTATTCTCAAGTAGTAATAAGAGGACTATGCCAAATTAAAAAGAAATGCACATAATTGGAATACCAGGACGGAACAAAGCACATAATAGAAAATAAGTATCTAAAGTAATACTGAGGAAAAGCTTTCGAAAATAAGTGAGAGGCACCGAAACAAAGATGCAAGAAGCTTGGCTAACACGCAAGTGCAAATCAAAGATGGGGGAGTTATATTGCTTCTGCACAATGTGCACTTCAGATCGAAAGTTATCACTGGTAAAAATAGGTATTACATTGTGAATAAGGACTCATTTCTTCAAGAACATTTCAGAATCCTAGGGGAGTATGCACTTAACAACAAACTGTCACAATGTATAAGGCCAAAACTATTAAAAATAAATAGAGGAGAGGAGTCCACTCTTGGTTATTGATATATCAAACAGAAAATCAATAAAAACATTCTTGATCTGAAGAATGCTGTATATCATTTTGATCAAATTGTCATTTATTGAAAACTCCATTTGGCTTCAAAGGAATACATTCTTCTTTAGTTTACATAGTTCAGTCACTGAGATCAACCATATTCTAGATCATAAAACACACTTTAGTATCTTTAATGAAATATAATCCCTATAAAGTTTCCAAGATTATGATGTAAATATACAGTATTATACATATATCATGGAAGAATAGCTGAACATTTCCAAAATATATAGAATTAAACCAAAACTTTTCTAAATAATGCAAAAGTCAATTAAGAAAACTCAAAAAATATTTGTAAACAATATAAGCTAAGTGAAAATAGTACTTAAAATATATATGTTGGCATATTATACATAATAGCAATGCTGAGAGACAATTTCATAGAAAATAATGCACATGCTAGAGAAGAACTATTTAAAATCAAGACCCTTATCTTTCTATAGGAATCTATAAAAAAGAGAGCAAATTAAACCTTAACTGCTTAGTTTTGGAAGGTACCAAAAGATGGAAGATGTAGAAGGGAGAAGGACAGAACATGAAAACAAATTAAGATGTATTAAGTGTATTATGGTACCAACTTCCCATGAGGCATGTAATCATTATGTACTGCAAACTTGTACTAAGAAAAAATAAATTTTAGAGAAATAATTAACATATATAAAGGTAAATACAATTTTAAAAGAAAGGAAATAAACATAACAGAAATCAGTGAAATTGAAAACAGGGAAAACAATATGGAATTTCAGTAAAACCAAAAGCAATTTCTTTCCAAAGGGATTAATTTCAAAGCAGAAGAAACAGGGAAATCAAGGCACAGGGCACAAATTATGAAGTTTAGAATTAAGATATTTCTTTTAGACATTAAGAGGATAATAAAGGATGTTCCAAACTACTTTATGCCTACAAATTTGGTAAACGAGATGAAGGCAACAGTAATTTGAAAGACGAAAACTGCCAAATTCCCACAGGAGGAAGAAGATAATCTGAATAGTGTGAAATCTATTATAAAAGAAATTGAATCAATAATTAACAGCCTTCTAAAAAAGAAAGTGCTAATCCATACTGTTTCATAGCTTATATCTGTAAATAAGGAAGAAAAGATTTCAATTCTACACAATCTCTTCCAGCAAATATAATCAGATCAAACACTTCTTAATTTATTCCATGAACCCATTACCTTAATACCAAGATTAGACAGAACTTCACTAAAAAACAAAACAAAACAAAACAAAAAGAAAAACTGTAAATCAATTATTTTCCTGAACATAGATGCAAATATGCTCAATGAGATATAAATAATTGATACAAAAATGTATGAGAAGTCATATAATCATTGATCAAGTAAGAATTATTCTACTTTTTTAGAATTGTGGGACTTTATTTCAAAAGAGGAAGGATGGTTCAATGTTTGAAGATCAGTTTAATTCATAGTCTCAATGAACTAAAGAAAAATCACACAGTCATATCAATTGATATAGGAAAACATTCAAAAATGTCTAAGAACCATTAAGGAAAAATTTTCTCAGAAGACTGCAGACTCTTCAATTTTATAAACAAACCTACAAAAAAGTTAAAAGCCTTCTTAATGTAAAAAACTTTATTATGGTCTTCCCAGTGTTGCAAAAGGGCAAGGATGTCTGCTTTCAACAATCTTATTAAACATCATAATTGGTAACACAATTCACACACTAAGACAAGGAAAAAGAACAAAATTATAAGAAGATAGAAAGAAAGAGAACTCTTTATTTTCATATAAAAATGTGCTATTCAAAATTTCTGTAGAATATTAAAAAAACACAAAACATCCAAGAAAAAGAGTTATACAATATTGTAGCATGCATTCTTAGCATATAAATGTCAGTTATTTTCTTATAAAAAATGACTTAATTTTTTAAAATATATATATACATACCCTTAGGGTTACATCTAAAATATGAAATGCTTAGGCATAAAACTAACAAAATTTAAATGTGGAAAATTAGAAATACTAATGAAAAATATTTAAATATATCTAAATGATTAGAAATTATGCACTAATATGTTAAATAAATATTCCCAACCAAATATAAGGAATCAACGTCAACCTGTTCAAAATCACTGAAGAAATACTACTGCATATCCGCACAGTGATTCAAAGGTTGTATGAAAAGGGCATAGACATGAAAGAGTCAACACAATTGTGAATAAGTGAAAACAAATTTGGGAAGACTCACACTATTGATTTTAAACTATGACATTATACTATCAGTGAAGGAATCACACATAGATTAAAGGAAAATATATAGATGATAAGAAAGGACACAAGTAGAGTCGAAATTTCTTGACAGTGTACAAAGGAAAATCAACAAGCATAATCTTTTCCACTCAAATGTTAGAACACTGGATGCCAATTCACAACATTTAGCTTACATTTAACTGAACCAAAACATTACAAAAATATTGCATTGTAGATACGTGTCTAATAAAGTATCTGTCTCTGAAAATACAAAAAATGCTGAAAACTCAATAAGAAAACAAACAAAAGCAATTGAAGTGACAATTCTCTGACCAAATGCCTCACTAAGAATACATATAGTTAAAAACGTGCATATGCAAAATTTTTCAACATCATTTGTCTTTAGGGAATCACAAATTAAAACAGGAAGTTACCAACATACATTTTTGACAATGGCTAAAATTAATTACAAAACAGAATTAAAATGGACAGTATATACTGAAGATGTGAAAATCGTATCAGATGTTCTGAATGCACATTCATTAAACTATTTTAGAAGGCAGATTAGCATTTTTTTACAAAAATGTGTAAGCACACTACATGATTGAGCAATTGCACTTCTAAAAATGTAAACATTCACTTGAAAATTCGTATCCCCCAAAACTTACATGTGAATATTTATCGCACCTTTACTCATAACTGCTACGATAATTGCTACAAATGGAAACAATGAGGATATACTTAGAGGAATACATAAATTATAGACTACACAATGAAATGGTACATAGTGATAAAGTAAAATAAGCTATCAGTATTAGGGTTCACTAGAAAAATATATGTATATATATATACATATATATATATATATTCTACCTATCTAGACAGAGAGACAGACAGATAGAAAGACAAGATAAATACAAAAGTGTTTCTGAAGTAAGCTAACATTGACTGCCTGGCAAAAGTAGATAAATGTGAAAGGGCATTTGGGAACTGGAGAGCCAGAGGATGCATACAAAAGTTGCAGGCCTGGATCTTACTGCAGAATCTAGTGCAAGTCCACATCAGAAGGCCAGAGTCTGCCCTGGAAGGCTGGAGAGTGAGCCGGAAGCCAGAAAGAACTGGAAAGGAATGTCTACAGACAACGGTGAAAATGAGCTCCTCCCAAAAAGTAAATATGAACATTTTCTTCTTTTTGACTTCATTCCATCTATGCTACACCTATTGATTGGTGCCATGCACCTTCGGTAGATCTTCCCTTTTCAGTAAGGCAATCTTCCAGACACATCTAGAACTGTGCTTTGCTAGATATTTCTTATTCAAGTTAACACCACAATCACATATCACCCTATGAAAAGAAATAGAATAAGTGAATCAATACTAAACTAGTATTTCTAAGTGAAAAAGCCAGTATGGTAAAGAGTCACACTATGTGATTCCAGCTACACGTTGTTCTGTAAAACTGTGAGTACAGCAGGCTGACAGATCAGTGATTTCCCTGGTAGAGGTCTTGGTAGGCTGAGTTAGTCAATGAATCACAGGAAATTCTTCAGGGCAGTGGAACTGTGCTGTATGGTACTGTAAAGGTGAGCATAATACACTGAACATTTTTCAAAATACCTTGAGTTTAGAGCACAAAACTAAACCTTATTATATGCAATTTTTAGAACAGTGTTTAGGAGAATAGAGGTTCCTGAATAAAATACATAGATGACAAGAGAATATAAATACACTACTAATGCATGAAACCCTGATTTAAGAATAAATGAATATGAGGCTGTCTTAAGTCATTTTTGAAATACATGAGATTTGTAACACTAAAGACCCCCTCAAAAAACAGATACTTAATACTCTAGTTTTTCATGTGGTACAGAGCTACATATTAACAATTCTGAAACCATGATGAATGTAGATATTAATGGAACAATTTCTTATAACTAAGAAAATTGATGTGCTAATGGATGAGATGTTAGTATAAACTTCACATACTATGGATAGTTGTTTACACAAAGAAATATTTCTAAATATGCGGGGTCATAAACATACATCCTTGATCTCTCAGCTAACAGAACCTAGATCCAAAGTCATCCCCAAAGCAGCAAACAAACCCATTTCCCGTACACTGTTTTCTAATATCACTAACCAATAAAAATAAATATGGTTAGCTGCAGAAATGACTGACCGTAAGACAGAGGAGACAGATGTAAAAGTTGAAAAGAAGCATTTTATATTGCTAGTTAGGAAGAAAGTGCTTCCAAAAAAGTAGTAAAAGAAAAACTCATAATGATGAAGATATGTCAAAACAATATAGGAATCAATGTAAAAGAGCACCCAATTGCCAAAGCTCCCATAATTTAGCCAAAAATAAAACAAAATAAAGTAAAATAGTGTGGAATCATAATTGAAGAATGGGATACTTATTCATGAGTCCATAATGGTAGCATAAATTAATTGTTCAATAAATATATATAATAAATATATATATTTAATATATTATTTACATATTAATAGGTAGTATTTGGGGGCAAGTTTCTTTCACTTAGAATCTTTAAAAGTTCATCCATGTCGTAGCATAAATCATCAGTACATAATTCTTTAAAGGGGTAGAAAAATTATTCTATTTTATGAACATACATTTTATCCACAAACATTAATGACATTTAGCTTGTTTCAATCTTTAGGATAAGCAAGTGTTTTTGTTTTACTTTAGGTCAACATTTAAGATATTGTGAATGCTGTTAATAGCAACTTCATAGTTTTTTTTTTTTTTTAATTACGAATATACTTTTCAAAACCTTCTCAACTTATTTTCTTCATTTCTGTTTTTTTTTTTTTTTCCTTGCTTCATTAACTTATTATCTCATATTCTGGAAAAAAAATTTATTATATAAATGACATACATATTAACACAGCACTATATTTTATGCTTAAATATTTTATACATTGTATAATGTTGGAAAATTATAGGATGTGCAACTTGTGTATTATGAAAATATAAAGGGGTGATACATAATTGTTTTACCCCTATATTAGTAAGAGCTGAGAAATCCAAGGATGATTGATTGACTAGATTATCTATATGCAAATGAGATTCATAAATTGTAAGAGAGAACTTTTAGAAGTATCTGTCATATCTACTTCCGCCTAGTGTTATCCTAATTATAATTATTTGAAAGGAAGATATTGTATCATATGATTCATATCCCTGTCATAAATGTTAATTTCCTTTTTCATGGTTTTGACATATGTGCTATACAGTTTAGAAAAATTCTGATGAAAGTGGTAGCAATGTAAAACTTGCCCTATCCCTCCTTTTTAAAATAAGATCATTGAATTAAAATAATGCCTAGAAGCACAAAAGAATTCCACATAATCCTGTAGCAGTCTTCAGTACATTAAAAGCTATAACACTCATGATTACTGCAAGAAAATTATCCAGTTAACATTGACACTGAAGAACTAGATAGAAGTGTGACTAAACATCTTTAATGAAGAGAAAATGAGCTACCCTGTGAACAAAGTACTCCAGGAAATAAACAAAAATAAAATTACTTAAATTTGTTTAGCTATATTATTCATGCCTGGTATTGTCTTTATTAAAAAATTTATATGCTTCCCCAATTAATGTAGCTGAAACATCATATACTCACAAACATTACAGAACAAAAT
This sequence comes from Hystrix cristata, assembly GCA_004026905.1. NCBI lineage: Eukaryota > Metazoa > Chordata > Mammalia > Rodentia > Hystricidae > Hystrix > Hystrix cristata. The sequence continues at coordinate 52,014 of PVJO010005124.1, read as the reverse complement.
AAAATGGCTTTTACCATTTAGTAAGATAAAAACAGTATGAGAAAGAATATACCTGTGAATATTCATTAGAACTTTGAATTGAATGTAGGTGTGTTGTAATTTAAACTAAAGTTAGCTTAATTTCAAGAATGAATTAAAATGTTTGGGCACTATTGTTATACAGTCCATTTCTTCTTAGAAGACAGCATATACTGGGTAAAAGAATGCCCACATATGTGACTTTTTTACTGACTATAATTATTATTAAAATTTTTGAAAGATAAATAATTGCTATTATATTGGATATCTTCCATATTTTAATCCTGAGCTCTCTTTTTTCTAATTCTTATATGGCCATAAATTAGCAGCTTGCTACTTTATTTCACTAATTCATCAGTTTATTTTTTCACAGCACAGATGAAACATCTGTTACAGAGCAGATACCGAGTTTTATTAGTTGAAGTATTTTTGTTTAAATCATAGAAAATGAAGGCTCATAGTACTGACTGATGTCTTTGTTGCTCCCTAGGAACCTCTCCTGTCAATATTTTAAAAATAATTTTTAAGAAATAAAAGAGACAATTGTGAGATAAAATAGCTCATGGATTTTAGAATTTGTAAATAATTAAACTAAATGTTTAACAGAAAAATGCAGCATTTTCACAAGTAAAATATACACTACTCACCAGATATTAAGCTTCTATCAGAATGTCACATTTTCATCCATTTCAAAATTGCTAAAATTGGAAATTGTAAATATTCTTACCACAAGAAAATGGTTAAGTAGGTGAGGTAATAAATATGTTAATTAGCTTGACTTAATCTTGTTAAAAATATACACATATGTGAAAGTATCAGTCTGTACCCCATAACTACATATATAATTTGTAAATTTAAAGTAAGATAACTTTTAAAATAGAGTTTTAAAAGTCAATCAAACAACAAAACAATCCAAAAATGTACTACGATATCAGTTGGCCATACGACATCAATTGAATAAAAACAAAACTTGAATAGATGTGTCTAAGATTATGTATCTATCCTTAAATTTTTCCCTAGTTGACATTTACTTGTGATTAAAATACAAAATCTTGGGGCTGGGTATTTAGCTCAGTGGTAGAATGCTTGCTTAGCAAGTGCCAGGCCCTGAGTTCGATCTCCAGCACCCCACCTGCGTAGAGACCACTGATGTGGGGACTCACCAAATTTGCAAATCAGGTAAAGGAATAAAAATATCAGATTTGAGGTATTGAAGTTAAAGCTACAAGATGATAACAACATTTATACTAATCTTCAATGCACTTCAGTGAGGACTGTCAGTCCCCCCCATAGTTTAAATATAATGTGTGCATTGATTAAAATCTATAAGTGAATCTAAAAGTTCTTTACTAAATATGTCTTAATCCTTCTAGATATTTCTTCAACAGGCTTAATATTTTTTCAGAAAGAAACATTATAAATTATAATTATTTCTAAGGAATTTTAAATAATACATAATGCACCTTTTGGAAATTGTTATTTACATTGCTTACCCTGAGTGCTTTGCAAACCCTTTCCACTCTAAATCAAAATTTACGTTGTAAACATGCTTAAAGAAAAGAAATGCGTTATTAAATGTATCCATTTAAAGAATAGCAAAGGTAGTTTGGAGATTTTGGTTTTGAGCAAGCTAACTAAACTTTCCATTGTATCCTAAATTTAATTTAGTACAGAGTAGGTTGAGATAATCAAGTCTGACTTCTATGCCCAAGCAGACAGTTTGTCCCGGTAAACCAGAAAAAAAAAAAATAATAAAAGCAACAAAGACACCGATTTTAATCACACGTGTGAAAGACGTTGAAAACATTCAGTAATATGTGTTCAAATCCTTTCTGTCAAATTTACCAGTTAGGAAACAATCATTACTACGCACTTGGTAGGCAACAAATGTCAAGCTGAAGAAAAGGTGAATGGTTCCTATGTCTAAAAGGATGAAGTTGGTATTCATTGGTTAGAAAGAACAAAGGGAAAGGAGAAGATCCTATTAGAGAATACATCCTTGTCCCCAGAAAGAGCTAACAATAAAATGAAAAAAAAAAAAATGCTACTCTGAAGATATAAACAGGAAAAAATAAGTATCTTCTCAAAATGAAAAAAGACATATAAGAATTACATAAAATTTATAAGAATAAATTTTATAACTGACATAAAAATAAATTCTGAAGAAAACATGTATAATCAACAGGACTATTACCTGTCACAAGGATAGGATAATTATACCATCAATATGTACCATTACGCCTGTCATATCAGCAAGGTTTTTAAACTTTTTCAGTGACTGAATACTCATTGTTTGTATTAGTTCTCTTTTATTTAGTTTTCAAAACACACTGAAAAAATGCAAGGTTTGTATAAGAGTAAAATTTAATTTTTTAAAAATTTTAATTTGTTATGATAAACTTTATTTCCTCTTAATAGGAACATTCATAAATATTTAAGAATAAATATGATAGGTATCAAAAAGTTCTAAGAGAAAGTATTTTTCAACGATTAATTTGTTTAATTCCCAATGGAATAAAAGAAGTACTTTAATTATAATTTCTCTATTCGTTTATTCAAAATAAAATGGTTATTTTACTGTAACAGAAGTTGAAGCATACATTAGGGACACAAAAAATTGTTTGTTTTTTTCCTTTCCCAAATACAGCTGATTTTCACGTGGTAGATGAGTCAGCTTTGTACAAAAGAGATAAAATGAATAATGCTCAGAAATTTAATACAAAGGTGCACAGAGCCACAAAAATATAGTAAACACAGTTTTGGAACATCACCGTCCATCACAGAAAGTGATATTAATAAACATACATTGAATAGACAGTTGGGGAAAGCAAAGTATTTAATATAAATGGGGCAGGAATATATGTACATTGGATATATGAAGCTTCATCCCCACCTTATATTAACATAAAAATATTTCAAGATGGATCATATCTTAGTTATGTCCCATGTGACTGGGAAATAATACCTGATACTCAAAACTTAAAGTTGCAAAGATCCATTTCGTTTTTAAGTCTGTGAAGGTTTTAGTCCATAGTGAAGTGGCTCCAAGGTAGGGCAACATGGCAGAGAGGCATGGTGGAGCGTTCCTTAGGGCACCGCGGAGTGGTAGCAGAGGTCACAGGAGCAGATACACTCTCCCACAGCGGCCCACCTCTGCTGACCAGGCTTCACATCGGACTGTAAGCTCATCGGGGGACCTAATCCACCCAGGAGTATCAAGCCCTGTGAACCGGTCACCTCCGAAAGGCCTACTTACGAGGGCATGAGGCTTTGAGGAGACATCTAGATAGAAACCTAAACAATCATGAGTCTTTACCATATTACTAATCTTCTGGGACTTTAAACATGATAGCTATTAAATACTGAAATGCTATTTTGAAAACCATTTTCGTGGGGATTTTTTTGGAAGTCGCCTGTTAATCTAAAGCCCAATAGAGAAGAGAGAGAAGTATTATCCTATGTTTCCAGTCAAGGAAAAAGAGAAAGTGTGAAGACTACATTGTAAGAATTCATTAAGGTGTCTAATTAAGCATGACATGAAGAAAATACAAAATAACATCTTAGTAAACAAGAAGTCTAAACAGCAAAAGACTACATCCAAATATTAGTTGTCATTTGAGAATTATAAATCTCCCTGTGCTCACAGGATAAATTAGTATTCTGTATCAAACAGCCACGCATAGGAAAATGGGAAAAATGGCTTCTTATCAAAAAGGAGATTTTCATATTCCTGTGACCACAAAAAGATCAGTAAATGACCAACCATCATAGACATTTAGTAATTCTAGTGAGAATTTGAGATACTTAGGAAGGGATGGGCTTCTCAGGACAGAAGGGAGGTTGGTAGCTTTAACATTGAATAGAAGTGCCCAAAAGAAAAACAATTAGTATTGAATATACTCTAAGTTCAAAGAGCAATGATGACAGAGCACTACAATTTTATCAGTCTAGCAACTTTCCTGCCCCCCCTTTAAATTTTTTAGTCATATTCTAAATTTGGAGGCTTCAAAAATTGAAGTTGGCCAGCTGCAGGAAAAGGAATAAAGCAAGAAAGATAACAGGCAAACAAACTACAAGCTGACAAACCTGGAGATTCTTCAACAAATTAATTTAAGTTTAGCCTATGATTTTAATTCATTTTAATCCATAACATGACAGTATATCTTCTTCCGTAAACAACAGAAATCTGTTTCACACTATGCTGGAGGCTGATATGTCCAATAAGAAGGGACTGACAGGATAAAGTCTAGTGAAAAGAGGCAGCCTGGTCCTGAGTCTTCTTGCTGCATTCACATGGTGTAAAGGGCGTGGAGCTCTCTGTGTTCTCTCTTACAAGAGCACTAATTCCATGCACAGATGCTGCATATTTATGACATAATTACTTCTCAAAAGATCCATGCCTAATAAAACTGCAATGGACATTTGGTTTAAGCATATAATTTTGAAGAACATAACATCTATTTAATAGCAACTATTATCTACTTATTACATTTAACCTTATTTTGTGCTTTTTGTAAAATAATAAAATCATTACTAAGTTTCTACTGCTGTTGTAATAAATCACCACAAATTTAGTCATTCAAAAATGCTATATTGTATGGTGTACTTCTGAGGTTCAAAGGTTCAAGAAATGCCTCAGTGGTTTAAAAACAAGGTGCCAGTAATATTGCATTTTTCACTAGAGTATCTAGAGGGAATCTAATTTATTTGTTTTCCAGTTTATGCGTGCAATACACATATCTCAGCTTTTGCTTCCTTCCATCTCCAGAGTCTGCAATGTATATCTTCCTAATCATTTTTCACAAATACATTTCCTTCTGACATATACAGGAAAATTCCTCTACTATTAAGAATCCACATAATTTCACTGAGTCCATGTTGTATCTCAAAGTACTATATATGATCATATTTGCAAAGTCCCTTTGGCTGTACAGGCGGCATGTTGATACACTGATGCGCTAAAGCAGAGGTGCCTTTTGTGAGTCATTATTGGGTCTACATTGTCTAAGGGTGTGAAGAGTCGTATGACAAATTCATCTCTGTGACAATTAAAGTTGCATGATAAATAAATATTAGGAATACTCTTCTAGCAATGTATAAATTATTTATATTTCATAGTATTGTGTAAAATTAGTTTCATTACATAATTATTCATTATATATTTATTTTATTCTAGTTATGAGAGAAGAGTGCATGTGGTACCTATTCTGAGAGACATATGTAGGAATAAGCTTCAAGAATTATGAAATCAGAGGAGACATGAAAACATACCAATTAAAAGAAAATCCAAAATTGATACACCGAAATTACAGCCTGCTGAGAATACAAAGAGAAAAACTCAAGGACTAGAGGAAGGCATCAGAAAGAGGAGTTTGGAGAGAATGATTTGAATTCAGAGAGGCAAGTTTCAAGAAGCAAAACTTGTCAGAGTAATAAACTGGAAAAGTGAGCTCTAAGGAAATGGGCACTGAAGATAAAATACCCATATGGCTTCTAAGGATCTTGGAATACACTTCAGTGCGTAGAATGCTAGTAAAAACAGTAAATAAGGGCATCTCAACTCAATTACCCTTTGTTTTACCACATTAGGAATACAAACTCTCCTTGAATGTCATCCTACTAACAAGCCAAAAATCTTATTGGGAATAATTAATGTACTCATTAAAATTATGATAGAGTACAATTTATAAATGATTTAAAATCATCAACTAACACAATTTAGAAAAGGGGAAACTTGCTATTTATTTGGGCAATTACTTAAGATAATGTTGATCTTAGCTTTTATACTGAAGAGAATCACCAGACATGGTTAATATCCGGATGCACGTAGATTCCATAACTTCTCACTCTTATAATAAAAGATCTACTTTAATTTTCTAAATTAATAATGTAAGACCAGCAACTACTGAGAGCTACTTTTTTCTCCATTCACTGCTCTCTATTTTAGCTCCATCACATAGTATTATTCAGTGGTCCATGACAGGAGAATGTTTCTCCATTGCTTTCTTCAAAATGGCAATCAAAAATTGATGGGCTCTCACTATTTTTGCTCATTGGCATTTTCTAGTTATTAGCTCTGTAAAAAAATTAAATTTTAATTTATATGTCATTATAAAAGACTAGAAAAAAAGAAGAAAAAAAGACTAGAAACTGTTTCAGCATAATAAGACATCATAAAGGTTTAAATTGTTTTTGTAAGCTGAGCACTTGTTCAAATGTTATAATTTACAGTTTCTCTAGGCTTACATGCCTTCATTTTCTATGTTAATAGATTATTGAATAGTCACTATATTAACATGATTTGAAATAGTTCCTCTTTAAGATGTTTGCTGAAGATATGATTTAACTATAAATACTATAAATATGTCAATTTCTTTTTATATTATATCTCTTAATATCTTGGGAAAATACTAAAGGGGATTAAAACTTCTTTGAGAGTTTCAGCCTAAAATTAAGAAAATATAAATTCAATAAGTAAATTATAAACTACAATTAACATTAGCATACAAAAGAACAGCAAACAGAACAAATTGTTTCATAATACTTTATGAATTTATTTTGCCCAATGTTCTCCATGAAGAAAATATGGCTAGGTAAGTTACTACTTTAAAGTTAAAAGTAATATTTTATACATCTAAGCATATTAATTCAAATTACATTAATTCAAATGTTTGTTTTCCTAAAACTTTCCTGTTTTAGCTGCAGCAGAAGAAAAAGATTACAGACAAAAATGTCATTTCATAAATAAATTTATTGAAATATGAGATGATATAGTTGCAAATACGGTCACCACTCTAAAATAGTCAATTTCTTATGAAATGCTTTTAAAATGTACCATGATTAAAAATTAATCATATGTAAACTATTCATAGAGGACTCATTCAATAGTAAAATGAAAACACAGTATCAATCCTTTGCTCTTAAATAGTTTAGACTTTAGACAAGTTACTATCTTCGTTAAAAAATTGTTCAGTGACATTTGTTGTGCAAGCTGACTTTTTCAATAGGAACTACCATTTTACAGAAAATGAACCATATTTAGAAATACTGAGTAGATTTCAATGATGAGACTGAGGAAAATCTCCTAGAATTATGGAAAGGCTGATAGAAGAATAAAATTTCTATGTTAAATGCAAACACAATTAATTACTCAATTCAGCAAATAATTGTTGAAATTTCTATATATCAGGTAATGTTTTTCACGCTGGAGATGTAACTATGAACTCAACAGGCATGAACAATGTCCTTGTTGAATTTAGAATAATAGTAAACTGTCATAAATGCAGTAGGTAATAGGAGGATCATGTGCTATGAAATCACGTAACCAGGGACATTTCCAAGACAAACAGTAATGATAAACTTTAACAAGTACTAATAAGAATACAAAATTAAAATAATAGCTACAAAGATTCTAGCCGTTAAAACTGCTTGCATACATACTCTGTGTGAGACAGTTTTGTATGTAATTTGTAACTATCCAACAATGTAATCCTAAGAACACCTTAAGGCAGCTCTTAGGAGCTGCTTTAGCAGCATAATTTACTGACAAGAGAACCAAAAAACAACCTAAAGGCAAGAGCTGAAGATGTCGTGACAAGAGTGTCACAGCCAGGTCTCAAGTTCAGGCTGCCTCTCTTAGCTTTGTAAATCAGTGGGGCTTTTCCCAGCCAAAATGTCATTCATGTCTGACTGGAGTGGGAGAGAAACATGTACGTTGCTGCTTCATTTTACAACTTGTACTGATAGCAGACAGTCATTGTTATTATTTTATTATTTATTTCAATTTTATGTGTGTTCATATAGCTATCACCATATTAGATAACCACATCTCATGTTCTTTTAACAGTTATGACATTTAAAATTACCTGTTATCTCTACAAAATTTAATCTTAAAAACTTACATTTATCCTGTAAATTAACCTTAGTTTTAATAGTCATTTAACTGTAATTTGACAATATAAATCTTTGCAATTTTCCACTATATATTATTTTAAATTCGATACCTTTCTCTGTTTTTCTTATCCTTGAATTTCAAGCTATTTCCTAAAGCCAGTTTTTTTTTTTGTTGTTGTTGTTTTGTTTTGGTGCTGGGGCTCGAATTCAGCACCTTGTGCTTACAAAGCAAGCAGTCTAACCGTGGAGCTAAATCCCCAGGACTAAAGCCAGGTTTAAATAGAAATATTTGTCTTACTTTTAAAAGTGTTTAAATAATTTATATTCTTTCCCACATTGTGTGGCAGACCACAATTTATTTTTTTTTTAATTTTTAACCATCATCCTTTAAGTTCTTTCTAGTTTATTTGACATATGAGTCTATACTTATTACTTAATTTTATATATTTTAATTTAGAGGACTGAGATGTGTTTGTCTTTGCTATTTTTTCAATCAATATCCCATTTTTTTGTGAATTTTCTATATTTTTCCCATTTTTGAAATTGATATCTCAGCATTTTCTCACATTTACTGAGTGTCTACTGTAGTCTAGGTGCAATGGCTATATGAGAATTGTCTCTAACTGTTGACAGGGCATTAACAGGGACCAGAAGCACACAATGAAGCCAACACTGGGTATGGCTGGGCAAGAGGCTTTTTTTCTTTTTTAATATCTCAGAGATCTCTGAGATGCAAAAATGACTTGAAGAAGAAAGGGGACTTTGTCACACAGTCAAGATGGTTTTGCATTTAATTTAGAAACTATTATATTGAAAGTCCCAGAAGATTAGTAATATGGTTATTTTAAAGACTTGGGTGTGGCTGAGGCAGAGCATGCAGAGTGAGGTGTGCTGAAGGATGCTGATTTGAGAAATGAACACAGACCACAAGAAGGGACGTGCATTCCACTCTAAAGCATTTCCACATGTGTCTTAATAGCTCATTCTATTTCTATTTAATATACTATGATATTTCAAATGTTTTCCTAATATGTTTACCTCTGTTGATAATGTGGGAAACATGCACACAGTTCTTTTTCCTTGTAATTGAATCTTCCCACCTTTTCTTGTTTCCTCCGTTTTTCTAAATTATTTCAGCGTAATTTAAAAAAAATAAATAAATAGAAGAGACCATTTTGCACTGATTGTATTTGTTTATGTCTGAATTATCTCATTATATTTCAAAAGAAATGCACTTATACAAAAACTACATATTTGATAGAACAGAATAGCAATGATTATATTTGTTTTAGTAATTATCTGTGACCATATCTAGAATGGTAATTTCAAGAAATAGTGATTGTTCCCAGCAGTTTCTTCATGAATATTTCATAAGGTATTGGAAATGTAATTTTACAAGAGTTCACAGGTGGTTTGGAAACCCCATATAAATTGATAGGTCTTCATATTAGAATTACAGCTGAGCAGGTGTTACAGTCAGCCGCTTCACAAGATGAACCTGCAGCTTTTCGTGAGGGAATAGATTTCCATAGCATGGGGCCATTTAAAGCAGTTTACGCTCCCATCGATTCCATTATAGTAAGTGTAACTCATGGTACTTTCATATAGATCCAAGTTGTCTTTGACATAAAGCATAGGATGAAGTTGACAGGTCATTTAAGACAATCATCCTCTTAACATTAGTCATAGACTATTATAAGGGTTACCAGAAAATTAAAAAAATATATATTGATATGTCTAAACATAAACAATGAGAAAAACTAAAATAGTAAATGTCTGGTAAATTTAAATTGAAAATAATTTATTATAGAAAAACACTTAACATTCATTCATTTTACTCAGAGATATTGCGTTCAATTTTTTTTCTTTCACTAGATTTATTAGTGGAAATGGGTGGCATTAAGTTGAACATAAAGCAGAGGCTCTGATATAAGATTACAACCCTTATTTTTAAGATTTTTGTTTTATAAGACAAGGGCTAAGTAAATGAAAAAAAAAATTTTTGAATGCCAACGCCTATAATATTAATGCTAGTTATTTCTTGATTATTACTATATCGTGGATTAATTTTTTGGACTTACACGTATTAATATTAAAACTATCAGAACTGTACTTCTCTTATTGTCTTAATGCTATGTAATGTATTAGAAAATCAAGGCAGAAGTGTGTTATACAATTATTCCAGTGCTGTGAAGAATCTAAAAGTCACAGTCAGGACTCAAATCCAAGTTCTTATCTTCTAAGTATTGTAACATATGACTGACACCACTTTCCAGCTACGTTACATGCATAAAGTTATTTAGTTCTTACGATGTTGTGAAATGATCATTTTTTATCTTTGTTTAACAGACAAAGCAAATGAGACCTAGCAAGATTTAATAACATGGTAAGTTGAACACAAATATTAGATTCCACAGCCAGACTCAAACTACGCTGACTATAATGGCCTATATTACAAAACTTCAGTAAAGAGAATTGCTCACTCCAAAAACTGCAGTAATTATGAGACCTGAAAAAAGAAAATTGAAAGGATTACTGAAGCCATTAAATCCTAATTTTATCTAATTCTCTTATTTCTGACCTCATAAAGTTTTTACTAGAACAATAATCAAGTTTAGCTTTGTGTTCTAGATCTTTGTTAGTTTTCAAAATCATCAGATAAGTGTGATAATTATTAGGGACCTATTGTCACAAAAAGAAGCAGAACAAAGGACTGAATAATTCAAAAATAATAATTAAACACAAATTGATAAGACTTTACCTTTGCATGAACTATGAACTTTTTGCACTCAGTGTGAATTGTATCCTGTTAAATACATTCAGAGTTAGGATGGGTCCAAAAATTACTTAAGTATTCAGAGTTTAGGGGCATTTTTAGCTCTTGATAGTATAGAGTACTATTTGATTTCTGATTTTAGAGACACTACCTCAGTCTCAGGTATTTGCTATTATCCCTCATATTAATACTTATTTTATCTACAAACCACTCATAATTTAAAATTCACAACAGACTTAATTCACTTTTGGGAAACATAGCTGCATTACATCAGTGATGGAATTTTATTATCTGATAAATGATAGAGGTCTCATGTTAACCTAAACTATGAATATGTTACAGACAGCTGTGGAGTGTGAGGATTCAGCGCCAAAATCGTTTACAGGGATTCCTCCCCAAATTCTTTTTAAGAAAAACATTGTTAAATTATTTCTCCCATTGATAAAGAAAGGACAGAATTCTAATAATATTTTGGATATTTCCAGAAAACTTACCATTAACATGGAAATAACCTGCAAAAGAAATTTAAAATTTTTGAACCAGATGTTCTTACAAAATTCATTTAAAATACTTATTATTGATATCACATCCAACTTCTATGTAAGATTAAGATTATCTATGAGGCCCATTAAACATTTAGTATAAAAATGTGTCACAATAACAAAATAAGATAATCTGTGAACCAAATATCATTGAATAACTCTTGAGATAATAGTTACATCCATAAATATTTATACCTTCAGAATATTTTTTCTGTTAAGATGTAAGAATAGTTAATCTTTACAAATATAAAGTTTATGATATCAATAAATATCCAGTCAATATTTAATTTTTTCACTTGTCTCATAAATGTACTTTAACTATTGATTTGTTGAAATCTATATAAATGGATTAATCTATAGTACACCTAATCTATAGGTGCACTCAATTCTTTTTTGCTGGAAATATTTGTGGTAAGAATACAGAATCCATTCTAAACAATTCCTTGCTGAAGTTTGCTAATTGCTTCTCTGTTACATGACTTAAGGTGATCTTCTTTCTCCTCTATTTCTTTCTGAAATACTAGAGCAGGAGGTTCATCAGATACATGTTTGAATTTTGGCATGACCAATTGATAGATAGTGATGTGTACTTCCTCTTACACCACATCATGAGTCAGGAACTATCTGGTTGTCTTTCTTGATACTGTTAAGATTGGCCAAGGATTTCAAGCATTGTCAGTGAGTATACCTGTGTTTCTATGAGGGCTGAATAGTCATTCCAAATACGACGTTTGAATGATAAAGGTAACCATTTGTTTCATGGGGTTGCTGATATTCAGAAAAGAGAAAAAGTAGCAAGATTACTGAGCTTCCAGTAGCAGGTGAAACTTAGTTGAAGACTTGCAGATTGAGCCAGGCAGACATGGATAGCTCTAGGCTTAAGTGCATCCTACTCGACCTTGCCATGAATGGCGAGCAGTTAGTCCGGCTTCGAGGGTCTCTCTGGAGAGACTCTAGCACTGCTCATTTTAACCCCTCCAGATACTGTAGCTCATTTTCCCTTCTCTGGGAAAAAGAGAGCTGTCTGACTAATGAGTTTAGAAGACTGATCCTCTTTGGGGCAATTCTGCCTTATGGACGGATGTGTCTGGCTTGTTCTCGCAGCCTTGAGATGAGCTGAGCAACATGGAGCTGCTCTGGTGGAGCAGCCTGCAGTCTCCAGTCTTTCTAGTGACTAATCAAACATGTTGGTTCATTCTGGAAGTGTTCTCCAGTTCACTTAGATGTATATTTGAGTCATGAGTTTTGATCTATTTTTTATCAGCAATAAAGCTCACAATTTTGTCTCTATCTCTCTGACTCTGGTGTCTCTTTCTCAGTATATTCCAAGCATGTTCAGTAAAGAAGGCTGGTATTTAGAGACTGATTAGAACTTTAATTATCAGTTCCAGCACACTAGTTTAAGTGCTTGCTTAAATACATAGAGTTTAATTCTTATGATTCGTTCAAAGACCTAGATTGAATCTTGATCAAATTCCATCCAAGACCTGATAGCATCACTTTTCAAGAATCATGGCCCAGATCTACATATTTAACAGTAGTTGGGACTTTTTAAATTAATGAATATGTCCCTCAGTCTTCTTTTCTGAGTGACAAAAGTAGCAAACATATACAAATATCTCTTCATTGAAAAATAACTTCATGTACTTATAAAAGTGCTTTTGTGTTCATTGCATTATGGTCTTAGTCTCCTCAGAGTGCTTTAAACTATCAGAGTCTGGGAAACTTTAATAACAAACATGAGCTTGCTCTCTTTGAGAGGCTAAAAACTGATTTCAGGATGTCAGCATGTTCAGTCTTCAGTCTTGTTTCTGGCGTGTAGGCGGCAGACATCTCACTGTGCACATACAGAGGGGAACAAGCACTCTGCTAACTGTTCTTCTAAGAGCACCGATACTGTGTTACAATCTTCTCCCCCTATGAGACTTCTCTTAGCTTTAATTCTCCCTTACTGGTTGTATATTCAAAGAGAGATACATTTAGATATGGGTTTTAATATGTAAGCTTTGGGGAAGGGATTCAATGAAGTTCATAAGAATTACCACTGTAAGAGAAGTGTAAAGATGATTAATTCACTCTGTTGAATACTTTTTTTGTGCTAGTTCCTGTGTTGTGTGTAAATTTAACTCTGAATTGTCTTACCACTATCTATTTCAGAAAATGAAACTATCTTAATTTCATAAGTTGCCTAAGATAACTCAGTGACCAAATTGGAATGTAAATATTTCAGTTGAATCACGATACATTTATTTATATTTGTCAAGTTGTGATGGTTCATTTTCCCATGTACTTCTGTATGATTGTCATTTGAGGTTAAATTGCATAGTTTGTACCTCTAGGTAGGGGAAGAAGTGCAAGAAGCCATGAAAAATAAGATGTGTGTTAGTTGCTGCAATGTTTTAAAACCGAACGATTTACCTATACATTGCTTTACATTTAATTTTTAAAAATTTGTTTGTTTTTTAACCAGACAAAAAATATTTCCTTCAAGGAAAAAAAAAATAAGGTAAAAGGACACAGAGCTAGAGTCCTGTGCCACAAATGAGAAGCAATAGCTTAGGGTAAACTATGCAAATTCCGAACAGTAAATGGTCAGCAAGCATTTGTATGTTTCCAGAGTTCTATCACTGATCTGGTTATTTGGGTAAGAAACAATGTTCATAAATAGCATTATGTAGTGAACATATATTATTAGACTTAGCTATGAGGTATAAAAGTTTGAATTTTGGAGAGATTTATTCACTTTTCAAACTCTAATGTACTGTAATGTGTTAATGTTAGGTGCATGTTTAAACGGATTATTTGCTTAATCACCTATGACTGATATTCCAAGTGTTGTTAGGAGCAAATAAATCCCCAAAATTTCCTAATGATGTCCATTAATTTGTTCACTAAACATTAATTTGTTCACTAAATCTGCCCTATATGTTCTTGATTTGAACCTTTAACAATGATTTACACAAAGACAAAACTAAATATTATTCTTACTAGCTTATTTTACTTTCCTTCTATTATATCTGTATTTTGATGATTATTGTTAGATTCATTTGAACTTCAATTTATTAAGCTAAGTAAAAGGAGATACCCTCTAGGTTATTTTGTTAATTTTTTAAACATTCATCTATCTTACTAATGGAGAACTTCGCATAATCCTGTAAAAACCGTATACTCTCAATTATAATCAAATCGTTCAAATGGATTACATGTGAAAGAATAGGAAAATAAAGCATAGATAAAAATTTCGAAGTCAGAACTAGTGAAATGTAAGCTAAATTAAAACAGATGTGTTTCATTCTTTTTAGTTTTCTTTCCAATGTGAAGTAAATAGGCAAACAGAATACGATATTTTGACAATACTCACAGAAATTTTTCTTAATAGATGACATTTGAGGTGATAAGCTAGTAGACCTCGTAAGAAATTATTTTCTTCTTGGAAAAACAATATTACAATCAAAATCGAGGCACTCTTTCATTGCATATCCTGCCAGAATGCTTTTTTGAACCCCTTTGGTTTCTCATCAGCACAGTACGCTCTGCCCTACTTCCTTGTTGCTCCTTTAGCAGAGGACCACTTTTGTTCATAGACATTTAACCAGAACAAAAGCTTGGCCTAAAGTGGCTTGGCCCAAAGTGACAGTAGAGGCAGAAAGTACTGTGAACTTTTAAGGATTTTTCTCAACCAAAAAAATGCACTTTTCAAATTGGAAATTTCTGTAAGATAAGATAAAGCCCATAGTGTTCTTTTATTGATGCACTATGCAATGCAATTTTTATACTCTCATATCTCCTGTAATAGAAAATATGACCTAGAGCTACACATAACACCAGTATTTGGAACCATTACAGGCCTTTGTAAAGTGTATTATGCCTTGGTGATGCATTCAGCAGAAATCCAAAAGCATATAAATCTAACTATTGCCCTTAAACTACACCTTTGGGTAAGATTTCAAGTTTTCAGAATCTGAATGTTTCTTAGCAGGGTAGAATTTCAGAACCATTGGCTGTTCCTCAAATGAATGTTTGACCTCTCCCCAGACAGGAACTAGAAGGGATAAAAGAATAGCATAAAGATGGAAAAGGTATTTTTAAAATAGAGCTATTTTTATAATAGAGGAACTACAGTAATATTAAAGATTATATCATCAGTATATGTATAAGCAAACACACACATGCACACGTTTGTAAGGCACATATCATTCATCTCTCTTTGTCTTGATTTACTTTTTTAAATATCACCTTTTACCACATGATACATTGAATATGCCAAGCTTGTTGTCTGTAATATTTACCTAAATATCCATAGTAGGTAACACATACTAGATGTTTAAAATCTACTAATAATGCCAAAGTGAATATGCTACTTTCCCTTAATCCCTTACTGTGTCTTGTGAAACGCATGCTTAATATTTTGAATCACTTCGGCATTTGTGCACATACATAGTTAATCATTTACAGGCTATAAATAGGAGCAAAAAAGGAAAGAGTGACTGTTTTAAGTCACTCTTTGTTACGAATGAAAAGCTAATTATCTTTAAAAATGGTATCTAATAAATAGATTCTTAATACTGTTTTAGGAAAAATGCAAACCATATATAACCAATTAACAATATGGTTCTTTTTTAAGATATAATATATGTGGGTACATTTATGTAAATAAACAAATAATTAAAAAATTATTACCAAAATATACATGGAGAATCAGATAATTGTTTAGATTGGAGATGTAATAATTATTTTATTTTAAAGATTCATTCTATGGAATTTTTCGATGGGAATAAAAAACTTTAAAACCTTTACAATGTTGATAAATGTTTATGTTAAACAAATTCCAATTGTAAAAAAAATTAAAATTGGAAGGATATGAAATTAGAAATATGCTAAGTGTGACAACGTACACTTGTAACCTCAGAACTCAGGAAGCTGAAACGGGAGCATATTGAGTTAAAGGCCAAGCCTGTATTACATAGTAAGTACGAAAAACACCGACAACAAATGATTAAGTGATTATCTATTTTAAAATAAAACAGTGCTTGTATATTTAAAGAAAATACTAAAATGTCCTTTTTAAAACAAGACTTCTCAAAAATTCCTCCATTCTATTATTTGTAGATTAACAATTTTCTTTATCAATATATCATGTTATTATTTATCAAGATATATTTGTATTGTAACTTATAAACATTCTGGATTTGTAAAATTAGGAGCTGAAATTCAGAATTACAACATATTCCCCAATTTTTATCTTCACTTTGCCTTAAAATGCCATGTTCATGCTGTGAAATATATATTTTGACAGTAAAATATTTTAGTGGAATATTTATATTTATTTTTTAAAGTAAGAATATTTAATCATCCCTTTGGAATTCATAAGAATTTGTTCCAGGACGTGCTGGGGATAGCAAAATCTGGGATGCTCAAATGCCTAGGATGAAATAGTAAAGTATTTGTATGTGACGTAGTTACATTCTCCTGAATGCTTTAAATTATCTATAGATGGTTTAAAACACCAGATACAGCATAAATTCTATGTGAATATTTTTATCCTGTATCTTTAGGGAATAACAAGAAAAAACGTCTATGTGTGTTCACCTTAAATTTTTATGAAAAGATTTTATATATGGCGGCTTGAAACACCTAAGAACCCAGTTACTGAAGGCCACCTATAATTACAGAACAATATTCTCAAGTAATTTAAGTGATTATTACAAAAATTTACACAATTTTCCAACTACAGCTCAGATGATTTTAAGTTTTTAAAATCAGGGTTGCAAAGTATTTTTAAAATTAATAAATTATAAACATGTTTAAGTCTTGCTTATAATTTTCTTTCCATTATCAATTATAGTTTAAGCATGTTGGTAAAAAATTTATACAAAAATTAATTTTTGTTACCAAAACAAGAACCAGAAGATCACTACATGTACAGATATGAAATGCAAATTATAGTTCAGTGTGTGCCAAAGATTTACACTACATTTATGAACAGGGTTGGTACTTTCTACATGATAGTCTTTGTCGTCATTTTGTGACTATCCACAGCTACAAAATGCCAGAACGGAACCTATGTTAGGGCTATATGTACCTGAGACCGCATATGAAAAGACACAAATATCAGTTTGTTCAATATATATCTAGGCTAATCAGAGATTTACACATTTTCAGGCAAAGTAATACAGTCTAAATTCAAGAAACAATATATTACACTGAACTTTCTATTATCCATCATCTCACAACAAATAGCCATCAACAAAAATTTTACGATTACATCATTTAATGTTTATAAATGTGCTGTCACAATTCCTTAACTTCTTAATGCAAATGTTCCTCGATTCAGAATCAGACGAGAATGTTGAAATTGTATTAGCCTCAAATCGCCTGCCTTCTGATAACTGATATCTTAATAAGCTGATCCCACTTGGAGAATAAATTGGTGCTTTTCCCTTCAGCAATAGCCTAATGAACTGCTAGATATGGTTCTCAGGCCTCTGAATGCTGCTCTCCAGAGGTAAAATGCTTGTAAATACTTACAGCACAGTTTGGCAACCCTGGAACAGACTTATAAAATAAATAAGCAACTCCTTGAGCAAGAACTTTCTTTTGGACAAATTTGTTTCCAATTTAGTTTTGACTCTGTGATCTATTCATTCTTTCACGGAAACCTTACCATTCTTTGGTCAATTTTAACTTGAATCACTTTTCATGTTCAGTAAATAGCTATTGAGAATAAAGCACAGTGTATTTTTGTTGTCATTAAAATGAAAGGAAGACAAACCAGATTGGAGGAGACTTAAAAAACTTCTAGAATTTTTAGATTGTACTTAAAAATTAGTCATATTTTATAGATAAGGATGTCCATATGAATTTTATATCTTTATCGAATTTTGTATGGATAAAATTTTAAGAAATAATACTGAAGGTATGGGGTCATAATTTCAGATGGGATGTAGTTAGCCTTTTCTCTCCTACTTGATTTTTGTTGACTCTATAAATTTAAAAATCAATATTCGGTAGAGATGACATAGAGACAAGTGTTTTCCATATAAAATAATATAAAATACTAATATATGTATATATATATATATATATATATAATGCTTAAAGTGACACATCCAGAGAGATAGTTTCCTCTTGAGAATGCTATGTACATATTTCATCCAACAATGTCTGCTCTTTTACAAAGAAGAATAGTTTTTTTTTTTTAACCTGTGTGTGTGTGTGTGTGTGTGTGTGTGTAGATATCTTATTTTCTTTTTACCCTCAGCTTTATCAAAGTATTATTGAAAACTATATATATACATACATATATATACACAGAGAGAGAGAGAGAGAGAGAGCACATAAGATGATATTTGGATGTATGTATAGAGTTTTTTTTATTTCTAATATCCACATTCAACCTAATTAACATATCTATCACCTCACACAGTTACTGTTTCATTTGTAAAGAAAATGCCTAAGATCTTCTCTGTGCAAATGTTGAGTATTAAATTTTAAACCTAATCTTTAGTATTTTTAGCTAATGTCTTTTTATCCTCCCCATCGCTTCCCTCAGCACATGCAATCCTTGATATGATGTTTGGCTGTGGCATTTATTCGGTGTAACTCCTAATCACCCTTTTCTTTTTCTTCTTCCTGAACAGAAATGGATTTTTTATAGCTGAGTTCTAAAGCATGCAAAACATCATAAATACAAGACATTCTTTGCCCTTGGAGAAGTGGAAAAGCTTAAGCAGATGTGTCTGGGATGAAAACATATCTTCAAAATTCTAAATGTTCCTTACAACAAATCTTATAGAGTAATGCATTGCATTATAATGTACTTCCCCAGGAGAGGTGAAATACATAAAACATGGTTGTCAGCCAGCACTCCAGAGGATGACTTCTGGTTCCTGGGAAACGTGCCTGTAAGATTCTAACATGGAAGAATGAATGATTTCCAATATTGTTCCTCTTTACAAATTTTAATTACATGGAATAAGAAGAAAAAATGCTGTGCATGTGCCTTAAGATTCACGGCCATGTAGGGCAACACTCACAATGCATGAATATTTAGGTTATGCTGTGGGTGATACATGCTCCTTTGTGAACTACAGAAAAGGTTATCACAGATAACCAATATATTAGTCATTTTCCCTTCACTAAAATGAAGTACTTGACATCTGCCAAATGAAAGAGGAGAGGTTTGTTTTGGTTCTAAGTTTCAGACAATTTGGTCTGTGGTTGGCTGGCTCCAAGCCAAAAATGGCATAGAAGGAACTCCTGTCAAATGAGAGTTGTTCAGCTATGGAACCCAAAAAGCAAAGAGTGAAAGCAAGAGCCAGAGGGAGAGATATAACCCCAATGGCATCCCCTGTGACCCACCTTCTCCAACCATATCCCACCCGTCTTCTTCAGCACTCTAAAGTGAAAATGCGTGGATGGATCAATGCCCTAAAGAGTATAGAGCTCCCATGACTGGGTCACCTCCCCAAATACCCACCTCTGAATACAAGGCACTTGCAGGGGTATTTTAGGTCTAAACCATAACAACCGGCCTTCCTTCCAAAGTATTAAAAATCGACCTACATTTTTGTAAGACAAAGTATAAACAAAGTGTTAACAAGAAGATAGCAATACAGGTTTTAAAAAGCTTATTCATTAGTTGTATTGGTACACATTGTTTTACCTGGAAATGAGCTAAAAACTGCCAGTTTCTTCCCACAGCAATTCCTGTAGAGAAACACAGCAAAAGATCTGTGACTCTACCATCTATATATTTAATGTCTACACTTCACATCCCTCATCGCCACCAGTCTTGGTTATTTTCCTCACTGCTGAGACAAAATACCCAACACCTAAAGTTAAAGGAGGAAAGGTTTATTTTGGCTCACAGTTTGTAGAGGTTTCAATCCATAATTGGCTGGCTCCAAGGCAGGGTGGTGTGGCACAGGGGTATCACAGAGGAGAAAAAAAAAAAAAATGTTCTTGTCATGGAAAGTAGAAGGCAAGAGGTAGCAAAAGCAGCAAAGAACAGCAGCAGCCCTCTTTCTGCCCTTTATATTCTATCCAGGCTACATGCCCTTAGGCCAGACAGCACTGACACCCAGGGTGGGTCTTCCCATTATCCACACCCAAAACTATGCCAAACAAATCAGTGGACTAATTCAGCATCACACTCCCTTAATCCCAGCATCTCACACTCTAGATCCAGCCACCTCTGAAAAAACCCACCTATGACTACATGGGGTTTTGGGTGAATATCTAGACACAAACCATAACACAGCCCTTTATTTTAGAGATTTACCAGGGAGGATTCAGAACAAGGACAAATTAAACAGACAAAAAGACCATTTTAACAGTGTTATTTTCCTTGAATGAGAGGATTAATTTCAACAAATTACAATTGTCTCAAATATAATTCATATAAGATTGCCTTACAAGAGTCTCTGATGATATAACTTACCCCTTGGCAAATTTGTCTTACTTGTTATTTTGATGTTTTTAAAAATCATTGAAAAGATTCATGATTCATTGTACATACGTTGTAAATTTAGTATAATTCAGAATGACTCCCAATCTATTGTTTATATCACAAATTAAGAATAAGCATTTATAAAATAAACTATACATTTTACTCTCTTTTCCTCTGAAAGAAAATAATGTTCAGTCGGTGTTAATTTTGTACTAGGAATGTGGATGCACATTAATTCTTCCCGACTATGGCTCACTGAAGTATTCCTTTTACAGCACGGGTTCATCTCATGCTTTCTTCAGTGCATGTTTCATGGATCTCCTTGTTAAGCTTCTTTTCATAAACTCCATTCATAATACATTTTTTCACATTTATGTGTGTAACTCTAAACTACCAACAAACATATTTTTGTTTTCTTTCAAATAAACATTTAAAATAAATACAATGTGGATATTAAATATATTTTTGTTCTTATCAGTAAATCAAAGCCACTATTAAGAACTCATATTTTCACAAAGCAGGAGTAAGTAAGGCAGGAAGTGTGACTGATTTATGTTTTAAACATGTAATTTGTGTTAAACATTATAAAGAAAAATATGAATAAGAAAATACAGGTAAATCTTATTTATGTAAGGCATATGATAAGTGAGAAGCATCATGAATCTATAGTCTGTTATGAATATATTGAATATCGAATTTTTTTTAATATTTTTCCATCATAAAATAACATTTATGTAGCATGTGCCTCTCATTGCATTGAATATATTAGCAATTCCATAGAGTAAGTTCATGCCATCCAAGTGCAAGAAAATGACTGCTCACTTATCAATTTCTTCAATAAGATTTTTTGGATAGGTTAAAGCCTTAGTGAAAAGTGAGATTGTCAAATAGAACATATTACGATGACTAAGTTTATAATTGATTCCCTTAATCACAGATTTTAAAAAAGAAGAAACATGATACAATGGACAATTTTAAAAGTTAGAATTTAAAAGATGACTGGGTAATAGTGTATAACAAAGCAAATGAAAGAATTTAATTCTATGGTCATTATATGTTGTTCTATAAATATTTATTATTGATATTTTGTATATCAGCCGCTGTTGTAGACACTGGCTATATATTATTGAATATAGGAGAAAATAATCCTTTCTCTCATGGAGTTTATATTTAAGTAGGGAGATAGAAAATATGCAAGTACAATACAAATTAAATTAGGTAATGTTATGGGCTAAGAAAATAATTCAAACCAGTGAACAGAAGACGAAGCATGAGAATGGCCTGCAGATTTATAATGTGTCCAAAGAGAGTGTAACGGAGTAAGTGCCACTGGAATAAGGACCGAAGGAGGGAAGGGAGTAAGTCATGAAGCTCTGTAGGTAGAGCAGACGAAAGAGTGAATGAATGCAAAGGCTCTGAAGAGCAGGCATCTCTGGCCTTTTTTAGGAACAGTGACAAAGTCACTAAGGCTTGAATTGAAACAATTTTTTGCTGAATGAGAAAGCTTGTGTTTTCACAGGAAGCATTTTCTCTTCATAGCACCTTCATAAAGAACTGTTTCTAAGTATTGAACTTAGGCTGTGTGGCTTAAGTTTAATGTTATATCCTTGCGAGACATTTAGAAAGTCCAATCACTCTATCTATAGGAAGTCTTTATACTTGAAAATCAAGTTTACAACATTCTACAGAGCAAGCATTTAGTTTACATTTGAGTTGGAGGTCCTAGGGTTTGGAAAACATAATTACAGGCAAAAGAAAGAAAAAGTAACCTCAGAATATTTATTATCAACAAATGTTACTGAAGGAACATATTAAGCAATGGTTCTCAAAGTATGATCTCAAACCAAGAGAGTCCGCAGCACCTGGGAAGTGTTAGTTATACACATTAATAGATTCAGCTTCACATCTGATGTGATATAAATCGTATCTATGAGCTTGTACCAAGCAATCCATATCTTTGTGTGTGTGTGTGTGTGCTGGGAATTGAAGGCACGGCCTTGCGCTTCCTAAAGGACTCTACCACTTGAGCTAAATCCCCAGCCCCTCAATCCATGTCTTATCAAGCACTCTGGGTTACTTGTACATATGGTAAATGTGAGAATAACTGCTTTAAGAGATGTCAGAAGGTAGCTAATTCAACAAAGAAGGACTGAAATGCAAGAAATTATCTGACACACAGATGAATATCAGGAAACATTGAAAATATTTAAAAAAGATACACTAATATCTAATATGTAGAGCTAAGAAACATGTATAATAAAATACTGGGAAAAGATAGCATAGTCTCAGGAGATGAGTGAATGATTTAAAATATATGCCCTTTGAAACAATGTAGAGAATATTATTTAATTTTTAGAATTCTGTGTATATAAAAACATAAGAGTTTTCATTAAAATAATTGAAATAGAATGCATATTCTTCAAAATAATAAAGAGCAAAGATAAAATCATTATGTGCTAGACACTGGAAAACTTAAGAAAAAAGAGAAGATATTTACAATTCTTCAACTTGTCAAAGTCAAACATATAAAATAATTAATTCATTAAAATAAGATATCACAACAGAAACAAAAATATGAAAAAATTAAAAGCTATTATAACAATAGCCAATTATATCTAAAATTATTACTTAGTATCAATAGTCATCAAGAAAACACCCATTCATATGTATGTACGAAACTCTAGAATGTCTAAAATGAAAAAGCACCATGGCAAACACCCAGTGTTTGGATGTGGAGCAGCCTGAGTTTTAAATATGGAGTCACGTGTATAATTATCTTGAATACCATATCTGTATACTGTTAGACGTTTTATAATCACTTTGAAAAGTGACTTGAAAACATTTGAAGTTCCACATGTAAACTTAAAATGAACATAATTTTACTAAAATGTATTACAAGGCTATGCACTGTGAGAAGTCACAGACTAACTGAAACTGAGAGAACAAAGAAACTGGCAACATGGTTCTGTCCAAGCTCCACACCTCAGATCCAAGGAAGTTACTGACTAACTCTAAATCTGAGTCTGAAAGCTGCCAAGCCAGGGGCACGTCTTTGTGAGTCTAAGTCCGAGAGCCCGAGAAACGAGAATTCTGACACTCAAGGGCAGGCAAAAGGCTTCTCAGCAATGCAAGATAAGGAATAAGAATTCACCCTTCCTCCACAGTTTTGTGTCACTGAACCAGCTGATTATGGTGACCACTTACAGTGAGGTCTTCCTCACCTAGTTCACAGACTCAAATGCCTCAAGAAATACATTCAAGGACAGACTCAGAAAAAACAATACTTTACAAGTTATCTGGAAATCCCTTCGTGCAATCTAGTTTACTCCTAAATTAGTCAGACCTACCGGCTATAGATTGAAAACACAACAGTAGCATATTCACAAGAAAATACAATACAGCACAACTGAAAACTTTAAAATATAACATAACAATGACAACCTATAAGGATACTTCTCATGATCATAAGCACAAAATATAAATATCCAGAAATCTACCTAAAATACCAAAATGCAGACAAAGTTTTTTTCTATGCTGATTAGAATCTGAAGAGTATTTCTTTCTGAGTATCTAGAGGCTGCACAGGAATACGAGGTATTTCCGGGGTGCTATGGTATTGTGTTTTAAGCTGATCACTGTATATTAGATATCAGTCCACATTATAAAAGTTCATTGAATTTTATAGTTGTGTGTACTTTCATTTACATGTTATAATTTCATAAAACATTTTAAATGACTAGAGAAAATTTCTTTATCAATAAGAATGCAGTAAAGAAGAAAACAAAAAGAGAAACAATCAGGATATGTAAAAATATTTTATATATACCAAGTGCATATAAATGGCTTAACTTTTTATTAAAACATAGAAATATTAATCTGGAATTTTTTGTATTTATTTTTTGTTTTATTTTTATTTTATTCTTTTCCTTTATTTTGTGTATATTATTAGGGATTTAACCCAGGGAATGCTGAGCTTCTCCTTTTCCTTTTTTTTTTTTTTTTTAAACCGGACATCACTAAATTGGTTAAGCTGGTCTTGAACTTTCAATCTTCCTGCCTCAATCTTTAGAAAAATTAGGTTTTCAGGGATGTAACACTGTGCCCAGCCAATCCAGGAATTTTTACAAAAGATACATTGATATCATAAGACAGCAAAAGTTTGAAAGTACAATATATGAAATAACAGCAAAAGTATAATCAAAATAAAGATGGCACTGACTATATCAAAGTTTCACAAAAGTAGCCCATTGCTGTTTTGAACTGGATGATTCTTTGTTGTGGGGATTGTCTTGTAGATTATTTAGCAGCATTCCCACTGTCCACACACTAGATACCAATGGCCATCCTCAACCCCAGTTTGGACAAAAAAAATTTCTGTAGACATTACAAAATGGCTCCTTGGGTTACATAATTGTATCTGTTGAGAGTTTGTAGGCTATAATATATATTTTAAATCAATGCTATCAATTGATTTAATTGGAGATATTGTGCAGTGTTAAAATATTTAATCCTCATTTGTTCTTCTATAAATATTTAGTAAGTACCTATAATGTGCTAGACACCAGGGACACAACAGAACATAAACAGATGAAGTTCTGGTTGTCATGGAGCTCACACTCTTATGAGGATCAAAAAACAATAAACAAATAAATAATTCATCGATAACAGCAAGAAAGTAAAGAAAAACATGGCAGGAGAATGGATTTCAATGTAGCGAGGTACTTTTTTCTACAAGGTTCCTGGAGAGCAAATTTCTGCAATAAATTGACATTCGAAAAAGATTCTCAGAGAGTCGTAAATATCGCAAACTGTTCAGGAAGAAGAAAAAGCAAGTACTCGCACGCAGTGTAAAAACAAAGCGAAATATCACACAAGAATAGCAAGAAGGACTGAGGCTGGAGTATAGTGGCAGAGATTCTGAGAGAAGATGAAATTAGTGAACTTGGCTGATTAAAAGATTTTGGGGTCAACTGCATACAATGATTCTAAATACACATATGACAAAAACAGTGAATGAAAATGTACATAAAAGTACTCGTCACAATTCTGAATAGAAATATGAAAATCCATAACTACATGTAGAGAATATAAAGCACCTCTTTCTACAATTACAGTTCTTTGGCAAGGACACAGAAGAGTGGCACGATATAAATTAACTAACTTCCTGCAGTAGGCATATCTGTCAGTTTGAAAATAAATCTTTTTTTCATTATTTCCTTTTATTTTGTATCTTGGTGAATAGCACTATCTAATTCAGACTGTCAACAAACATAGAAATCTACTACTTCCATTTAGCTCCTTTACTTTTTTCTGTCCCCAGCTTTCACATCCATGCAACGACCATCTCATGTCTACCTGGAGAACAGCCCACAGCGGCTTTCTATCTTGTCTCCATGTTGCAAATCCTCATCAACCTCTTACCATCGTTCACCTGCAACACTTTTTTTTTTTTTTTTGGCAGGCACAAGCTGTTATCTTTCAATTTATCCATCGTACTCCTGAGATAAACGTTTCTAAACACAACTATAACTGTGCAACTTCCTACCTCAATCTTTTCACCATACCACAGGATAAAACCCAAAGTTAACAGCAAATTCTCTTCCTCCTTTCCTTCTCCTGCTTCTTATTCATCATGAGGAATTCTTCTTCCTTATTTGGGTCTTAACCTAAAAGTCAGAAAAGACGTCCCCATCGCACCTTAGATTAAGTCAGTGTTCTTATTAATTTGTCATCTTTCTGAATTTTGTACATTTTTTAGAGATTATTAAATTATACATATTTAAACAATTTTTCATATAATGTCAGGTTTTATTTTTCATAATTGATTGAAAATATCATGATTTTATTTTGTTTACTCCAGAAAACTAGCAGTGAAAGAAAGAGGGCCTGATACTCCAGAGTATCCGATGTTGAACTGCCCTCCCCGCATGCTCACATTGTCTCCTCCAGTTCACCTCTAACGCCTGTGGCATGGTCTCTAAATTTGCCTTGTAGTTCACATACTGATGGTTTTGCTCAGTAACCTCATTCTCTTTTCCTTCAAATGTCCTTACTGCTTATATGGTTAGTTGGGAAAACACCTATAACTTTTTGGTGAATCAATTAAAATTATCTCTAATTAGATTATACCGACTCTCCTGGTGACCACATTTTTATATTCTTTCTGATCTGAGCACATATATGTATATATATATATATGGTAGCTTGTATCATTCAGAGTTCAGTGTGGGCATAGAAACTGCAGCAGTTATTTTAGCGAAGATAATTGAATAAAATATGTGTTAACTAGATTCTGAAGAACTGAAAATACAGAGGAGCTTTAAAAAGTTACTGCCTTGGGTAAGCAACAGCAGGAAGCAGCTATATCCCTAAGGCAGAAAAAATAACAACAACAAAAAAATAAGAGACTGGAATTTTTAAATCTTAAGAGTATTAGATAAAGAACTGTTCAAGTTGAAATTTGTTTGGCCTAGAAGATGATTTTGCACTTGGTTCTTTGGATTCAGTTTCAGAGGACTTGTAGAAAGTGCCACCCTTAAGGTAAAGAAGGCAATCGTCACAGGTTCAGGAAACAAAGAAAAATGATGGAAGCCCTTTTCTTTTACTTGGAGCATTCTATTCCCTGTGCACCGTCCCTTCCTGGCTCAGAATTAACTGGGAGCTCTCTAGCCCTGGGGAAAGTGGTTTGCAATGTCTAAAAGCAGAAGCGAGTATTTTTAAAGATAACATTTTAATGAATGGCTCATAGTCCTATACTCTGTCATATAGTTACGTTTAAAACTTTTCTTTATTCTCTTATTCAACAAATATTTATTGTTAGCTTACATTGTGCCAGATACGGTGCTAAGTACTTTATAGCTGGATTGATGAATTGTAATTGGAAAGTTCTCGTCCTCATGGTGATTACGTTCTGAGTTTTCTATTCCATTAAACCCTATGCACTTTTAATCACAGAACATTTCAAAATACAGGCTGCATTATGTTTAAACATAAATTATTTTAAATATGAAGAAAACAGCCCGACAGGCTCCTATGACTACAGTGCCCCAGTTTCTTCTCTGCAAATTCTTAACTGGAAATAATTTTTCTCCCCCATGCCAGGGGAGAGATAGCAATGTGTAGCCTGGATCAGCAAACCATACCTAAATCTGGTCCATCACCCATTTCTGTAAAAAAACTTTTCCACACAGAGTTTCATTCATTTGTTATTAGCCATCTATAAGTGCCTTCTTGCTCCCCAGCAGGGACAGTTGTCATGAGATTATTCATAAAATATACAATATTTATTTGACTTTTTACAGAAATAGTTGGTCAATCTCTAGAAAGCATAATTAAAATTTCAACTAGCACCCAAGAGGCTATTGAATAGTTGGAATGTTTCAATGCATGTTTGTAAATATATTATACCATAATTAAATACATGGAAGTCCTTAATTTATATTTCATATTGAAACATGTTGCTTAAATAGTTTCCCTAAAAAATCAAGGCATTCAATTTTTAAAATGTTTTCAAGTACATTTTCAGGAACACTTAATGGAATTTTAACTCAAAAAAAGACAAATGCATGCTTTGCTAAGTGTGTTTTTTTACAATTCCCTGAACTATTTGAAAAAAGTATATATTATTAAGCTCACAAGATAAGAGATGTGTTTTGCCAATCAATAGCAATACTTGGTAGTATTTGACAAATCAATTCTCACTAGAGACCTAACATATAAGATACTTCTTTTCCTATTTACATGCCTTTTACTACTAAAAGAGCATTATCTTCTGAACAAGCACATGATAATTCACTATAATATATGACAGTAAAAGTACACTTAGCAAAATTTAAATAAATCCTTAATTGATAT
Organism: Hystrix cristata; assembly: GCA_004026905.1. Classification (NCBI taxonomy): domain Eukaryota; kingdom Metazoa; phylum Chordata; class Mammalia; order Rodentia; family Hystricidae; genus Hystrix; species Hystrix cristata. Next base: position 23,480 of record PVJO010005124.1, on the reverse strand, counting down.
GGAATCAAAATATCTGTATATGCCTGCTAATTTTAGTGTCTTTTGTTAATTTACAGTAATGTGATTTTTTTTTTTTTTTTTTTTTTTTTTTTTTTTTTTTTTTTTTTTTTTTTTTTTTTTTTTTTTTTTTTTTTTGTGCTGGGGATCGAACTCAGGACCTCGTGCTTGTGAGGCAAGCACTCAAACCACTGAGCTAAATCCCCAGCCCATGTGATTCTGACATAAGTAAAATAATTTAAACAGGTTAGTACACCATAATGAAAATAAATTTAAGCAGAAAAATATGACAATACACATTTACCCTTTATTTTTATATATTTGAAAGCAAAATAGACTCCACTGAAAACAACACCCTCACTTTTATTATCTTACAATTTACAAATTATGCTAAAGCCTTACATTTAATTTATATGTATTTAAAATAATATTAAATAATTCTGATTTTGTCATTTAAACTTTTTCACATACAATCATTTCACAAAATAATAATCTATTGATTTTTTCAGCTCCTAATTTTTTTTATTTTTTATTTTAAACCAAGAGCATGTATTGGTACATTCTACGTAAATTGGTCACATTCATTACATTTATTCTGTACCTATACATGGTGCATCCTGGTTCTCCCCCCTCCCCCACCCCTCCCCTCTCCTCCCTCCCTCCCTATTTACAACAGGTTCATTCATCATTTTCCATATTTTCCCTTTCCCCTCTCTTTCCCCTGTTGCCTTTCTGCTTTTCCCCTTCTTTCTTTCTAGTACTCCTCTCCTCTGCACACCATCCTCCTTTTATATAATATCTATTACACCTCTCAGCTCCTAATTTTTTTAGAAAGTAGTCATATTCTTCTCTCTCTGTGAAAAAAATATTTTCTCTTTCCCAAGTTGTTTGAAGTAAAACATATCAGCTTTGACCTTTCAAAAGAAAAGGGTAAAATGCTTAAAAGTACTTTTTTCTTAATTGCATGCATTTTTCTTTATTTTCTTCTATCAGAGTACAATAAACTAAATTCTCATAAAACTGAAGGTTTTGTGACACTTACTACATCAACTCTTTCAGAGCTCTTGGTCATTGTATAATTTATTTTCACTCATTCAAGAAAAAAAAAAACAGTGAACATTGGCTAACTCTGAGGTACAGATTAGGCTGTTGGGGATCTCTGTAGCTGAGAAATTGTGATCATTTTCTTCTACATGTATTATGCCTTACAATATGCTAAAGAGACAGGAAGATTAACACATAGAACATACTAAAATGCAATTTCATTTTGAAAATAATGAGGAACCACTAGCTAATTTTGAGTAAAGCGTAAACATGACATAAAATACTGCCAGAGCAATATAAGCAATGATAGAGAGGAAGGAATTCATAAAATAGAGGTAGTATCCATGTCATAAAAGACATAGAAAATGAAGAAAAATAATTATTGCCAGGTGTAGTAGTTACTTTTCTTGAGTCAGTAGTCAGCAAGAGATCAAATTTAATACAGGGAATTTACAAATTACAACATTTACACCCAACCCAAATGCAGAAAGAGTGCAGAACATCTACCTATACACTGGAGACCTGAAAGATCCAATCAAAGGCTGGGACCCCACAGCAGTGTTCTGTGTACATCTGTATCTGCCCTGAATGGCTGAAGAAATCTATCCTGGAACCAGGATATGATGTTCACAGCAGAGATGAAGACTAGAGCTCCTCTGAAGTGAACAGCAGCCATCCCCGATGACAGCAGGCCCCGAGCTCCTTATTCGACAAAAACAGCCAAGTCCTCTTGGGGAAAACCAGCCACAACAGAGCTTCTCCTGGGAAACAGCAAGCACCACCTTCTGCTCCCATTCTCTTTTATGTTGTATTGGCAAAAGACCTCAGGTGGATCTTCTACGCCCAGAACCGCACCAACTCAGTCCAGCTGGGCGTTCCTCCTCAAGCTGACCACAGTAAGTCCACCCCACCAGATTGGAACTAGGTTAGATTATTTCTAACAGGAAGATAGTGGTACCTCAGTATGTTTTTAGTTGTACGAAGTTTATGAGTAGTGTGTTTGTATTCTTTATAAATTCAATGAATAATCTAATATAATAAATTTGATAATTACATGACTTGAGTCAAACTGTGAGGTAAAGATGGACGCTATGGATAACACATGAATGAGTCTGTGTTAGCATTAGGTGAAGTCATTCGTGCATGTGTAGCATCCCGGGAATGGTTTATGAGACGTAATGGAGAGCCTGTATAATGATATTGTGGAGAACATATAAATGTACAAGATGGAGAAAAGGCATCCCACTAAAGAGAGCTGGAAGTAGTGTTTGTTGTGCAGTGAGAGTATGGATTACAAGAAGGTCACAGTTTTATGGAGAGAATGGCCAATTAAATATAGAGATAGGAAGTCCAAGTAATAGCTTGTGATGGCTAAAATATAAATAAATAAGAAATTGACAATATACACTGCAGATGAGAACATGGAGCTGAAGGTATTCTCATTGATTGTTGATAGGAATGAAAATGGACAAAGTTACTTTGAAAATGTTTTTATAAATCAAACTCACACAACCCAGCAATCATGTTTATAGATACACACTGATTGGCAAATGTATGTCTATACAATGTGTCGATTTTGTTTCACCAGCCATGACAAATATACCATTAAAATACAAGATTTAAACAGTAAGAGAAATTGAGGGAAAGAATGAGAAAGAAGTAGGTGTGAACTCCCTGTGATTTCCCATTAATTTTTCTACAAACCGAATACTGCCTTAGTTTAAGTCTAATAATGCAAAAATGAATAAGTAAATTGCCATCATTAAATACTGAAAAGTTTAAAGAAAAATAAAATGATATAGAATTTACTTTAAATGAACCAAAATGAGTCATTCGCTTTTATGCTTGAAAACCCATAAACGATAGAACATAATATCAAAATATTAATGGTGAGTCTGTGTAGAGGACATAATAATTATTCTGAATTTTATACATGAATAAAGATGTGTTAATGAGGTACATATTATGAATAACTTCCTAGATAAGAGTAAAAAATTGTCAACAACAACAATAAAATATAGCATGGTGAGTTTTCTGAGAAGTTCATATAATTAGTACATCTAGGGTATGAAATATGATACTACAGAACATCCTGTGAGTGAGAAACCAGAAGTGAGAGAATAAGTATTATATTAAAATATCAATATTTACTACAGGAAATACATGTATATGTGCATATGCGCATGTGTGTGCTCACGTTTGTATATTAACTCTCTTAAACCAAATAGACATTCAGATACACCCTATATACTCTAGAACTACTACATCTTTTAGTCCTACACTTCTGTATAAGCTTTTATTAGTGTAGTGTGTGCATGCACACAAATATGTGAGTGTACAAAAGTGAATTTCTGAAGACCATGGTTACTTTCTTATTCATCTTTGAATAATTTTTCCTATCAAAATGCACACAAGTGAAAAGTGTACAATAAATATTTGTTTTAAAATGTTAATAAAACCTTCATTATTCATCATTATACTAATCGTCCTCTCAGGTAAAAAAAAAGATTAACCCAGTTTTCCAATGGAAAAATCATTTTGGAGTGTTAAATTTTGCATTAAATATGCTAGAGAAGATCAGTAAATAAGAATTGTAGACATTTTCCAGATTAAAAATTGGTGTTTCAGAAATAGGACCTTTAAAGTTTTGTGGGCTTAATATACAGTATTCTGAATATTTGAGACCCAGGTTGCCCCACACTTACTTTTCATGTCCAGCCAAACCCTGTGAAGCATTGTTTTGTGAAAGAGCTGTAATAGTTCCCAGTATTATTTCTGAAATCCAATATGCAAGACATGAAATTAAAAAGTAGATTGAGATTACAATAATTAATAAAATCAAATAAGTACTAACATTACTCTTAAATCTATCAAAGACTCATTTATTAATAATTGCATGGACGAGATCCACAGGTAGTACCATTAAATGATACTTTGTATACTCCTGAGTTTAATTTTTAGTAGTAATTATATTAATAGTAAGCTCAAGAAGGAACCTGACATTGTTTTAAAAAGAACTCTCTAGTATTATCATTTCATAAGAATTATGCAATAAGCATTTATTTATTGATTTCTGCATATTTTTATTATGAAATCAGTAATATCAATGAAAATCTCATGTTATATTAAAACCAATAACTGCAAAGTTATTTTACATCAAAATAAGAATAACACATAAATAAACAATTGTAAATCTTGTAGCGATCCCACAAACCACCCATCAAGACATTTTTTATTTATTAGTGGCAAGAAAAACCTAACAAAATTTGCCCTCCTCGACTCTTTAAAGTACAAAGTACAGTGGAGTAAACCACATGTACATCGTTGGGCAAAATATCTACTACACTACATAATACTTTTGATCTTGCAAACCCGAAATACTACTCTCATTGAGCAGTTTTCCTTTCTCTCTCCATGCTGCCTCCAGGAAACTGCTGTTTACTTTCTCTTTCGGAGTGTTTAGTTACTTAAGATCCCTTCAAATAAGTGGAGTCATGTAGTCGCCATCATTTTGTGAGTGGGTTCTTTCACTTAATGTGATATTCTCAAGTTTCAACCATGCTATTCTGCAGAAATTTATGGGATATTTTTCTGGCTAATATTATTCTGTCATGTATCACATCTTTATCCACTCTTCTGTTTATGGATATTTAAAATGCTTCCACTACTTGACTCCTGTGAATAATTTATTGCAATGAATATTTAAGTTTGAACATATCTTTTCATGATTTTGTTTTCAATTATTTTGTATCCATAACAAGAAGTGGGATTTCTGAGTTATATGTTAGTTCTATTTTAGTCTTTCTTTCATTTATTAGTACATGTTTGCACTACAAAACGATTACATTCACTGTAGGGAACTGGTACATGTACATTGATCATTGCAATTCCCTTCTTTTTCAACCTCACTCTAACTACCTCTTATTTTTCCAGCATCAGATTCAGTTATTTACAAGAATTTATAAAGTTAGGTATCATATACAACGATTGAAAACCAAACTAATGTGCCGAAGAACATATAAAATATGTAAGACAACATACTAAGTCCAAGTGCACATTTAGTTACATTGTCCACACTGAATTACATTACCTCTTTCTTATTTTTTCCCTATTATCTATCTTTTATTTTGTTATATATATGTGTATGTGTGTGTACATATGTATATCGAGTTTTTTATATAAGAGAAACCATGTGATATTTAAGCTTGTGTGTCTGATGTTACTTCACTTAATATTATGGTCTCAAGGTGCATCCATTTTTGTACCAATGACTCAAGTTTATCCTTTTAATGGTAGACTCATACTCCATTGTGTATAAATACCACATTTTTTATCCATTCATCTGTTGATGGACATATAGACAAATTCAAATATTTAGCTATTATGAATTGCGTTGCTATAAACATGAGTATGTATACCTCACTGTGATACGATGTCTTTAATTCTTTTGGAAAGATACCCACAAGGAAAATAGCTGAGTCAAATAGAATTTCTACTTGTAGTTTTTGAGGTATTTCCAATCTGATTCCAATAATGGTTGTATCAGTTTACAGTCCCACCAACATTGGAGAAGTGTTCCTTTCTCCCCATAGCCTCTCCAGCTTTGGTTATTGGTTAATTTCTTGATGGTAGCCATTTTTTTTTTCCCCCCCTGGAGTGAGATGGAATCTCAGTATTTTAATTTGCATTTCTTAAATGACCAGTAAGTTAAATATTTTTTCATGTATTTATTGGCCATTTTTATTTCTTCACTTGAGGTGTATCTATTCATTTCAGATGCTCTTTTTTTAAATTGTGTTTTTAAATTTGGGTGGTCTAATTTTTTCAATTCTTTATATATTTTAGATATTAGTCCTTTGTCTGAGGAGTAGCTGGCAAAATTTTTTTCTCATTCTGTAAATTGTCTTTTCACTCTGTTAGGTGTTACCTTTGCTGTGCAGAAGCTTTTGATTTGATGTGATTTCATTTGTCCATTCTTGGTATTATGTCTTGTGCAGCTGAAGTGTTTTTCAAAAAGTCTTTGCCGACCTCTGTGCCTTCAAGAGTTTACCTTATTTCTTCTCCCAGCAGGTTAAGTGATTCTGTTCTAATGTTTGGATCTTTCAGTCACTTTGATTTTAGTTTAGGGCATGGTGAGAGATATGGGTCTAGGTTCAACCTTCAGCATGCGGATACCAGTTTTCCCAGCACGGTTTGTTAAAGAGGCTGACTTCCCTCCTGTGAAGGGATTTGTCTCCTTTGTCAAAATAACATAGCCGAATGTACCTAGAGTTGTTTCTGTATCTTCTATTCTGTTCCACTGATCCACGAGTCTGTCTGTTGAAAATAGCATGTGTGTTTTTTTTTTTTTTGTTGTTGTTTTTTTTTTTTTTTTTTTTTTTTTTTTTTTTTTTTTTTTTTTTTTTTTTTTCTGTGTAGCTTTGTAGTATAATTCAAAGTCAGGGGTTGTGATGTCCCTAGTCTTGCCCCTGTTGCTCTGAATTACTTTTGCTATTCTAGGTCTCTTCTGTTTCCGTATGGATTTCAGGATTGCTTTCTCCAGTTTTGTAAGGAATGTAATTGGTATTTTGATTGGGACTATCTTATGTCTATGTAGAAGTTTTAGACATATAGCCAGTTAGACTATATTTATTCTGCCTGTCCAAGAACAGGGGATAACTTTCCATTTATTCATATCCTCTTCAATCTCCTTTTTCAGAATACTATTGTTTTTGTTGTAAAAGTCTTCCAGTTCCTTGGTTAGATTAATTCCTAAGTATTTTGTTTTTCTCGAAGGGTTTTATTTCTCTAATTTCCTTCTCAGTGAGATTGTTATTGGTGTACAAGAACATTATTCATTTTTTGAGTGTTGACTTTATATCCTGCTACACTGCCAAATTTGGATAGTAGTTCTAGGAGTCTTTTGTTGGAGGTTTTGGGGTCTTATATGTGGAGGATCATGTCATCAGCATATAATGATAATTTAATTTCTTCTTTCTTTATCCATATTCCCTTTATTTCTTTCTCTTGTCTTATGGTTCTAGCTCATGTTTCAAAAACTATGTGAAATAGAAGTGGTGCTAGTGGACAGCCTTGTGTTCTTCCTGATTTTAGAGTGAAAGTTTCACCTCTGCATTTAGTCTGATGTTGGCTATTGGTTTCTCATAGATGGATTTTATCAGGTTAAAATAAAGATCTTCTATTCTTATTCTCTTCAGTGTTGTTACCATGAATTGATGTTGAATTTTTGTTAAATGCTTTCTCTGTATCTATTGAGATGATCATGTAATTTTTGTCCTTGTTTCTGTTTATATGGTGTATTATATTTATTGCTTTGCATATATTGAACCACTCTTGCATCCCTGGAATGAAATCTATTTGGTCATAATGTAGAATCTTTTTTATGATATACTGCATTGTACTTGCCAGTATCTTATTGAGGACTATTCTGTCTGTGTTTATTGAAGAGATTGACCTGCAGTTCTCTTTTTTGGTTGGTCCTTTTCTGGTTTTGGATCAGAGTAATGCTTGTTTCCAGGAATGACTTTGGGTGTACATCTTGACTTCTGATTTCATGAAAAAACTTCGAGAACTTATTGGCATTACATCTTCTGTAAAGTTCTTGTAGAATCAGACAGTGAATCCATTAGGACCCGAGCTTTTCTTATTTGGTCCTTTATTTATTTTTTTAATTACTTCATTTTCACTCTTGGATACTGGATTGTTTACAGTTTTTATATATTATTGGTTTAATTTTGGCAATTCATATGTACCTAGGAATATATCCATTTCCTCTGTTCTCAATTAATTACTGATAATCTGAATTTTAGCAGAATTTTCTCTGATTTCATCTTTTCCAATTCTAATCGCATAGATTTGGATGTTTCCTTCATTTGCTAGGATCGGCTAAGGGCTTGTCTATTTTGTTTAATCTTTCAAAGAATCAACTCTTCAATTCATTGATTCTATGTATTGTTGTTTTAGTCTCAATTTCATTGATTTCTGCCCTGATATTTATAATTCCCTTCCTGCCAATAGCTTCGGTCTTGGATCGTTTTTGTTTTTCTAAAACCTTGAGGTGAATGATTAGGTTACTTATTTGAGCTGTTTCTTTTTTTTTCTGATGTGGGAATTTACTGCTATAAGCATCCCTCGTAGGTCAGCTTTCACTGTGCCCCACACATTGCAGTATGTCATACTGGCATAATCATTTGATCGTAGGAACTAATTTCTTCTGCTGCTGAGGAGGATGTTTATTCTGCCATTGTTGGATGGCACACTCTGTGAATATGAACCCATCTAACCATGTTTGATGGTTTGGTTCAAATCTGTCATTTCTTTGTTGATTTTCTTCTTTTTTAAAATTTTTTATCTAGTTGATCTCTCCATTAGTGACAGTGGTGTATTAAGGTCCCCCATGACAATTGTATCAGTGTTTATCTGAATTTTTATGCCCGTTGGTTTTGTTTTATAAAGTTGGGTGTGCTGGTATTTGGTGTGTATATGTTTATAATTGTTAACTCTTCATATTGAATTGTTCCCTTAACTAATATGTAGTGACATTCTTTGTCTTTTCTGATCAGTCTTCTCTGGCTCCCGATGTTTCTATTTTCTAACTTTGACAGTTTAAACTTTCTTATTTCTCATTTTCAATTAACTCTTCAAATTTCACTTTACATCCTTCAATTTATTTTTACATCTAAAACATGCAAAATATGTGGTCTAATAAATTTAATTTGATATTTTAGACAACCTACCTTTTTTTTTCCCCTATATTCATTATAAGATTGTACTTTACGCTTCACACCTTACCTATGTGGCTTTTGGGGAGTTAGACTGTAATATACAAATTACAGTCAGAGAAAATAAAATAAACAGATCATAAAAATAAAAAAAAAAAATTAAACCAAAATACTATATACACAATACTATTAAAAGATATTTTTCTTTGATTAACAATAGTAATTTTCATAATTTTGATCAACTCAGAGTGAATTAAAGAGCATAATCTCAACATACATTTTAAAATAATGATGTTTTATTAAAATCAGTATTTTATAAATATAATTATTATAGGGATACCAAAAGTGCTTACAATAAACATAAATTTTTGATTAAACTAAAATACTCAGAAATTGTTGATAAAAGAAATTCAAATAAATATTACTGGTAGAAAATTTCAATCTTAATAAAATTAACTATACATGAAATGTTATGATCATCAGTAATGGTAGTTTTATGGGAAGTGGAAACAATTTCTAAAACTGATATTTGCTCACAGTAGGAGTCTGTCTCATTCAGTGGTTAAGCACATAAACTTTATAATTCAAACATGTTACAATCCCAGATATGACACTTACTAGTTTTAAAACCTGAACAAATTGTTCAACTTTTCTGTGCCTCAGTTTCCTCATGTAAATTGACTAGAAGTAGAAACCACCCCGTGGAGATTTTTATGAGGTTTAAATAATTTGGGAAAAACACTAGACTTATAAATATTTAATATAACTTTATTTGTTATAAGATTCTATTGAAAACAAGTTTTATTAGCTATTAAACAGGATTGAAATATGTGGTGAAAGCAAGTAAAACATTATAGACATAAAGGAAACATTTACATATAACAATGATATTTATTCATTTTGTTATTCTTTCAAACATTCATTTGTAGCATGAATATAAATGTCTAATTAAAAATTTGCAATAAGTTTCAGTAGGACCATGACTGTCCTACTAAAACAAGTAACTTTTTACGTTCTTGATACAATCAAAATACATCTTTGTACTATGGTTAGAATTTAAATCTTCTGTTAGATACAATTTGCAACAAAATAGGACTTAGATATTATTATCTAAGAAACATCCTCTTTCTATTTTTGTATATTTGCTTTGCATGCTTCTTTCCAAAAATAGCAAATTGAAAAATTGAAGTCCAATTCTATGTTTTTCAAAGAATTGACAATGACTTACTAGTTCTCTTACACTTTGTATTAGCCTTCGCATCCTTGGGGGGCGGGGGGGGGGGACTGGCAGCCAGAAAAGAGGAAACACTTATTTGGCTTATGTTGCAATCCATAGTCACCATAGTCAGCTGGCTCCAAGGCAGAAATGGTGTGGTGAAATGAAGTGGTGTGGTGTGGTGAAATGGAGTGGCAAAGGAAACTTCTCTGGGTGGCAGCCAGGAAGCAGAGAGGAAGCTGGGCTGAGTAACTATCCACTCAGGTCATGCCCCCAGTGACTCACCTCTTTCATCCAGGCGCCACCTTCTGACAGCATTGTCAGCTAGGAACGCATCTTTAATACGCTAATGAGTACAGTGCTCCCATGATCCATTCATATTCCAAAAGCTCTGCCTCTGACATGGGAAACGTTTGGGAGACATTCTTGATCTAAAGCATAACATACAAGAATGCTAACTAAATAAAGTCTAGTGTAGATTATACTTTATGAAGGAATGATTTCTTACTGATTCTGATGCTAACCACATCATAAGAGCAGCTTCTCTGTATTGCCTCTCTATGGACTTGTATACATAACAATTAACAGATGTTTAGGGAAATACTTAAACAGTTCATAATGACACGAACACTAGGTTACAAGGAAAGAATTGTTTCTACTCTAGAAACATTGTAGCTACACAATATTTCTGGATACTGTGGAGAACTTTGTTAAACCTCATGGTTTATGTCAAGTTCATCTCTAAATCGAGGTTTATTTATTTAACAACATCAAAAGAACAAAAATAGATGTTTATGGGAACAATGGAATGAACTGTGATTAAAAATGCATGAATGTCTAAATTTAAAAAAGGAAATTAAATATGAGTGTCTTTAATCCTGCTGCCATGGCTACCTCAATGGCTTAAATATATTAAAAATTTTACATGCCATTGACGTTTGGACTTTGAGGAAAAGACAGAGCCGAGATCCCATGAATAAGGTATCATACCTCACCATAATATTTTTCTAGAAACTTACATTTCCTTTGGAAGGCACTTGGCAGCAGCATTCTCCATGCTTTTGATCAGACCTCATAACGGCACTCACAAAAAGGCTTCCCAAACTGCTTCAGAAATTGTCAAGAAAGGTAGGCTAAGTATGTTTGAAAAGCTTGCGAGTATTTTGAAGCGGATTAATGCCAATTGGTCTTTTGCTGTAACATCTTTTAAATGTTCACCACATATTTCATTTACCCTTGTATATTTAAGAATACATGTGTAGAACTCTCAGGAAAATACTCAGAAGTGGAATAGCTGAGTCAAAGGTAAATTCAAGCTTTAATATTTTGAGGAATTTAAATACTGATCTCCAAAGTGGTTGTACTGACAATGTAAAGAGTTCCTTGAAATACAAAACCTAGATAAATTACAGAGCAAAGTTAAAATAATAATAATAATAATAATGGGAAACAGGGAAATAGTTCTTTTGCAAAAGTGAAAGTCAACTTTGCAAAAGTGAGAAGGACCAAGAGATGGAAGAAGGGGCAGGGAGAGGAGAGGGAGAAAATGAAAAAAAAAAAAAAAAAAAGGAGAATGAAGACGTGGTATGTGCATCTATCTTCTCCACCTAATGATAGAAATATTATGTACTGTACATATATACTAATAAAATAAAATTTTAAAATTTTAAAAATAAAAAAGAATACATGTCTACGTGTTATTTCACCTATTTGTGAAACCTGATATTTCAGCAAATCCAATGTTTTAACTGCTTTAAAAACTTGAAACCTGCACATATAGATAAAAAATAAAACTCCCGAAAAATATAAACATTCATTAATTATGGATAATGTTATTTTAAAGGTATGCATTAACAAGTGGGTCAATATGTAAGAAAATAATCCAGTCAATAAAATATAATTTTAAAAACCCATTTCGAATTTGAGAACATTAAGAAACCACTTTAGTTCCACATTTGAATTAAAAACACTAATAAGTAAAAACCTTGAAAAATGAATGTTAAGAAAATTAAAGAATAAATCCAAGGGGCTGGGGATTTAACTCAGTGATTAGAGAGTTTGCCTTGAAAGCACAAGGGCCTGAGTTCGATCCCCGGCACCACAAAACAAAACAAACAAACAAAACAAACAAACAAACAAACAAACAAAAGAATAAATCCAAGATAGGTTCTGAAGCCTAGAACCTGAACTAGATCAAGTTTTATACGTTAGATGATATGTACATACAGCTAAACGTATATAAATACTCACTTAAAAACAGGACAATGGTGAGAGCGACGGATTGTATCTTCCTGTGGTATCAAGATTCATTGGCCCGATGATAAGTCATATTGAGCATTTTTTCCAAGAACTGCCTGGCCACTAACATTTTTTTTCTTTGGAAGATTTCTTTTCTTTGATACTTCATACATTTTTAATCCATTTTTCCTGGTTACTGATCTGTTTTGTGCACCTAATATATTTTGGACTTTGAGTTCTTATGGGGAGTGCAAATATTTTTCACCACTCTCTGTGTTGTCCCCCCACTTTTTAAATTGTTTTCTTTTTTGTGCAAAAGGTTTTCAGTTTATTGTAATCCCATTTGTTTATTTTTGCTTTTGTTGGCTTTGCTTTGGGAATCTTATCCAAGAAATTACTGTTGAATCTGATATTGTGACGCTCTCCTCCTATATTTTTTTCTAGCAGGTTTACAGTTTCAAATCAGAATGGATAGTATAAAAAAATGATTAAGGCGAACAAATATTGTCAAGGATGTGAATAAATGGGAATCATATACACTTAATATAAAGGTGAATTAGTATAGATATTACGGAAAACAATGTGACACTTCATCCAAAAACTGAAATAGATCTACAATATGATCTAGCAGCATCACTAGTGGCAATATATCCAAATCAACTGAAATAAATGTCAAGGAATAATTGTACCTTCATATCCATTACAGTATTGTTCACAATAGACAATAAACAGAATCAACTTAAATTGCCACTAACAAATAAATAGATAAAGAAATGTGGTATATATTCACATAATAATAGTATTCTGCCTTTAATAAAGATTCTTTTGTCTTTGGCAACCTGAAGGAGCCTTGGGCATATCAGGTGAAGTGAAATATTCCAGGAACAAAAAGAACATAACATGATCTTGTTCGTATCTACAATTAAAAATAAAATTGAACTCAGACATGGAGAATGACATGTTGGTTCCCAGGGTAGTGAAAGAGGAAGGATGGGAATCTGGGGGGAGCATGATTAGCCTAAAAAGGAAGAATATGTCTTTGAGATTTATTGCTAGGCAGGTTGACTATCCTTAGTCAAATTGTATACTTCAAAACAACTAAACTTGAAATATCTCACTACAAAAAGATGATCAGAGCTGGCCATGAGGGTACGTGCCTATAATCCTACCACCGTAAGAGGCTGAGAGAGGAGAATTACAAATTCAAGCCCAACCTAAGCAATTTAGCAATTTGGTGAGACCCTGACTCAAAATAAAAGTCTAAACTCAAGGATGGGGATGTAGCTAAACTACAAAGATCCTGAGTTCAATAATCGCTGAATGAGTTTAGTTTAGGAATTCTGTATTATACACATATATCAAAAGATTGCATCATAACCCATAAATATATGTATAAACATATGTATAAATACACATACACTCATATATATCATTTAAATCTTAACTAGAACTCTGTATTAGTTATGAAAAGATAAGCTACAATAACAAACTCCTAATATTTAGTGATTTAGAGTGCAAAACATTTATTTATGACGTAACATTTCAGGCCAATAAAAATGTACTTCACAGTTATTTAAGCATTTAGGCTCTGCCATCTTTAACTGGTGGTTTCTGATTGAGTCATTAGTATGTTTTTATTTCCTTTAGTAAGCAGCAGAAATGGAACAAAGAAAATTTGGAAAAAATTACATCCTGGAACTGAAAGTGATATATATAGTTTCCACTATATTGCAAGGAGTTACATGGTAGCTTAGTTACAAACTTACAAACTGAGAGGTGCACAGTGTGAGAGAGGATCGTGGTGTGCATGAAGATAATGGATAGTTTAAGAGGGTGGTCACTTCAGAAATTTAGAAAATTCAGTGTATTTGTAACCACATTAGAAGGTTTTACAAATCCTTTAAATTTTTTTTTATTTTAAATATATTGTGTAACAGGATATACAGAAAGAATGATTTCAAAAATTTTATATTTTAAAATATTGCTCTGACTTTCTTTAAAATAAATATTTTAGAACAGTTTCAAACTTGTAGAAAAATCCAAAAAATATAGAAGTAGTTCTTATATATCTCATGTTCGCATTTTCTTCCTGTTAACATTATGCATTAGGGTGGCATGTTTGTGAAATTAATGATGCCCAACTTTCCAATTTTTTTATCATGATTGTCTCCTTGATATTTATCAAAATGCTAATTAATAAGTACTTGTTTACATTGTATTTCTCCTATATTGTTTTCTAGGTATGAGATTGCAAGGGTGAAATCAGATATTTTATTGAGAGACACAAGATTATGTCTTGGAATAATTTTGTGATAGTGAAAAGGGAAGGGGACATATTTGACATACATTCATTTGCTAACAAACTGCTATAATGTGTCTGTTACCCAAGATAATTAAGTGCTAATAAAAGCAGATACTTAATTACTTGTAATTATAGAATGATAGTGACAGAAGACGAATATGTAAAATTTATCAGAGCTTCCAAAATTACATTAACTTTGTCTCTCCTTTGACACAAAGTAGATTCTAGATGGGGCAAAAGAAAGGCAATGGTTTCTTGGAGAGTAGGGGATTCATGCTCCCAGCACACATGGAAAAGTCTAGCTTATTATTCTTAATTACCTCTAGGGAACTTTTTATTTTACTCAATGGATTACTTCATGTGTATTTAATTATCCTTTTTCTAGATCAGAAGCCTGTCCATATCCTTACCCTTAGCAAATATGTTAAGTTTCTGTTTCATATTACAAAGGAAGTAAGAGAAGTGAGATGAGAAAAAATATTGTCTATGAAAATTTAGGGGGGAGAACCAAGATACATCATATATGGGTACGGAATTAATGTAATGAATGTGACCATTGTATGTAGAATGTACCAATACATGTTCTTGGTTTAAAATAAAATAAAAAAAAAAAGAAAAAAAAAAAAAGAAAATTTAGTGCTGCTAAACATAGGTCGTTTTTTCATTATATTAAAATTTAATGTGTTACAAGAAACTTGTTGGAGGTAGTTTGGGCATTTTTATGCCTAATGTACAAATGTTTATTATTACTTCAATTAATATTCATCAGACACATGATGACCATTATATTGACAAATTTATACTTGGCCATAATACAAAGCATTCACTTATAAACAATTAAATAAAAATAAGTAAAAATATAATGACATCAAAATGATTCAAGTGAAAAATTAATATGGTAAAGTACCGCAAATGATAAATTATGGACAGGGAGATGATCAAACATCAGACTGACTTCCACAGAAAAATGCCCTCCGATTTTCTTTTGCAAGAGCTAGGAAGATTATCTGAGGAAGACATTTATTAATTATTGTTTGAGTCTCTCTTGTTCTCTCCCTTTCTGTTTCTTTCTTTTTCTCTTTCTACATGCCATTGCACGTGTAGCAAGAAAACTAGTAACCTTGAAATGTAAATTGTCACTAATAAACACTTGCTTGCAGCTCACACCCCACTTCTTTCCACACACACACAGCACTTACCCATGAGGATGGACTACAAGGGCTTTTGTATATTTATCATCCCTTTTTCTCTAGAAGGTTAATTTTATCTAACTCCTTTCTCCATTTCTAACCATCATTACTTTTGTTTTCTATCATAAGTATAAAGTTCTAATATCCATTATGCTTTTGGAATGAACAGATTTAAAATAAAAAATATACTATCTTTCATTCCATGCACATTAAGCAGGACCCATTTTCAACATTTTTAAGTTTAATCATAAGTCAATGTTCTCTTTAATGTTACATTCAACTATGCTTATTAACAAAGATTTGGCTTCAATCACTACTATCACAATGTCTGTACGTTTCTCTTTTTTAATTTCAACAATATAGTAAATTCAGGAGAAAATGGATATAAAGAGTTTAGGAGAAGCTGGGTGGAGTGAAGCATGCCTGTAATATAGATAGATAAATGTTGCAGATAAATGCCTACATCAGCTTCTTCTGGGGTATTGCCATTGTTAACATTGCTACTCTATTCTGACTGTTTTATAATATCCCATGAGAGTAAATCTTTTAAAATTTCTAGTTAATTTTCCTCACATTAGAATACAAGACATCTTTACTATTTGGTTGTGACTCCTCTTTATTTTTAAACTTATTTCTTACAGTCAAATTTTTCAAAGAATAGTTCACAATATTTCAGACCTTTACAGACTATTTCATCTATCCCCTGCCTCGCACTATTGATCTGTTTTTATGTATTTGTTCTCCTTTTTCCATTGGTATTACCTTTTCTGAACTTTTGTTCATGGCTTTATTTCTTGAGGTTCTCCACTTGTACACTCATACATTTATTCATTTGCGAACACGCACCATATACCCCACAGTTTGGAATAGTGGGGGACACAGAAGAAAGCTTCACGCCATAAGGCTTGAAGATGCGCAAATGGATGCAGAATTATCATTGGGTCCATATAGTTGATTCTGGAATTATTTTCTATGTCTCTCTTTGCTTTCTTTAACATATTTCTTACTAATTACATGGATTATTATTCTCTAAGGAATAGAACTGATAGACTATTATATATATAATTATATATAATATATACACACTATATATATTACATTATATGTGTGTATATATATATATATATATATATATATATATATATGCGCTATACAAGATGATTTATTAGATGGGCTAATGGGATCAGAGGCAGAAGAGACAGCAATGACCATCTGTGTGCTAGGTAGCCAGAGGGTTTATTAGCTGCTGAGTCTAAGAAGCTGAGTGCTATGGAACAAGAAAGAGCAAGTATATAACACAAGTCCAACACAAGGCTGATCTAAGTTTGCATTGGAAAGCTGAAGAAACTGGAGTTTGATATCTATAAGTGATATCAGCAAAAGATGCAAAATTCAAGCAGAATGGAACTCTTCAAAATGCATGTCAGGTTCTTTTTTCCACATTATTCCTTCCAGACTACAAGCCTATTGCATGGTGCCACCCACAGTAATGGTAAATCTCCCCCACTAAATTTGCTGGTCTACATGCCAATCATCTCTTGAAACAGCCCACAGGTAACCTCAAAGTGTGCTTTGCTAATCTTCCACACATTCTTAATCTATTTAGGTTGACGTATGATTAGTGGTCACATTCCACCTTTTGTCAGTATGATAAACAAACTTTTCTTAAACTGCACTTAAACGCCAAACACAATAGCATGTTCATCATTATGCCTAACACAGTACAATTATCCTGCATAGAAACAGAAATGCACCAATATCCTCCCCGGAATAGAAGGCATAGTTTTTCTTTGGGTGATGCTTACTCATATCCTGGTATTACCATATTTAAAGCTATTTTACCCTTCTATAAATTCATCTGCTTCTGGATACTGGGGGAATATGGTAAGATTGGTAAATTGAAAGGGAAAGAGACCATTGCCACAATTCGTTGGCCCTGAATTATGTTTTTTGGTTAGAGGCAATGCTGTGCGAATACCATGACAATTGATGAGACATTCTGTAGATCCGCAGACAGTAGCTTTGGCCAAAGTATTAGATGTAAGAAAGGCAAATCCATACCAAAAATAAATGTCCATTCTAATAAAGACAAAGCACTCCCATTTCCAGGATGAAAGTGGTCCAGTATAATCAACCTGTCACCAGATTTCAGGCTGATTATTCTGGGTGACATTGCTGATATGGGGAACTTGGTGTTGGCCTCTCCTGCTGGAAGACTGAGCATTCAGCAGTAGCTTTAGCCAGGTCAGCTTTTGTGAGTGAAAGCCCATGTTGCTGAGCCTATGCCATAACCTGAACTTTAATGTGCCTTAAACTTTCCTCAGCTGGATCAATTGACCCATCATTCTTAATCTCATTGTCCTACAAAGTCTCAGGACATGGGCAAAAGGCAGACTTTTTTTTTTTTTTTCTTCTGAGAATGTAGCATGCAGGGCTTCTAGTTCAATTTTCAACAGAGTCCTCATTCCCTATTAAAATCTTCTGAGCCTGGCCTTTATTGTCCTAACTTCTACTAACGTTCTAGTCGTCTGAGCACTGACTGAAACCACTCAGGTTGCTCTGTTCATAACATTCTCAGGCATTGCTAAACCTTTCCAAACTCCTACAAACCTATGCCAAATGTTTATGAACCTCATGGACAGTGTAGTCACGTAGTGACCCCACTACTCTGGTGCCAGGTTTCTCTATTAGGTAGGGTTCTCAGGATGAATAGAAATGATGCAATATTTGTATATTGGGAGGGGATTATTTAGATAGGTTTACATGACTGGAGACAGGAGACACCACAGTGACCATCATGGCTATCTGAGTGCCAGAGATGTGGAGGTTCCAGTAGTTGTGCCATCTAAGAAGCTACAAGCCACAGAACAAGATGGATCAAGGATACAGTATCAATCTGAGACCAAGGTTTTGAAAATCCTAAGGAGTCACTGGAAGGCTGAAGACACTCAAGTCTGATGTTCGAAAGTAATACCATAAAAACATACCCATTGAAGCAGTGCGGAGCCCTTCAAAGCTCATACCAACTTCCTCTTATTTCCATTCTATTTCATCCGGGCTACAAGCTCACTTGATAGTGCCACATATAACCAGGTGCCTTTTCCCATCACTGTTGACCTACATGTCAATCATCTCTATATTCAACCCACAAACACATCGAGAATCATGCTTCACTAATCTCCTAGATGTTTCTTAATCCAGATAAATTGACATGTGATTAATGTTCACACTAATTATTATATCTCATTATATATACTACTCGACCATTTTTTGTAAGTATCATGTTATCAACATGCTAAAAACAACTTTGTAAAATGCATAGTCCTATTTCTTAAACTCAGCTAAATATATATTTGGGCAACAAACTCTGACTCAAGTAAAAATATCATTATTCACCTACTCAAAAATGCTATCTGAAAGATTAATGAATATGTTTTCTTAATCTGATCCCTGAATCAATTATCAGTTTTTGTTAACTCCTAAAATACTCAATTTTACTGTTTTTACTACCAATATGACCCATGCCTTTTTCTTTTTGCTTCCTAACTGAACTACTGAATAATATTTTAACTGGAAACTCTGGATCTTCCATCTCTCCAGTCCTCTCCATTCTCTGTAAAACCAAGTAAATTTCTAGAACACAAATCTGGTAAAGTCATCATATTCAGTAGGAAGTTAAAAACCTGCAAGTACCATCCACAGTAGATACTTGAATTCATAAATAAAAACTTTGAATTTTCTTTTGCTTTTACTGCTCATGACCGTATATTTCAAAGTATGCTCCAAAGAAATGGCCAAGACATTTTCAAGGGGTCTCTGAAGTCAAAATTATAACCACCATACAATTAAGTGTGATCCTCATCTTTCATTTGTTTACATTTGCACTGATGGTGCAAAACTAGTGTCAGGTAAAACTTCCCCTGGGTTCAATTTAAGCCAGTAGCAGTAAGCTGTTTCAGGAATTATTTTATCCTTCACTGATGCACACTCAGAGTTATTTTTAAAGGTGACTGCTTCACAAGTTCTTTTAAGAATGTCCTTGAAAAGCAATACAAAATACTAATTTTATTAAATCTTGACCCTTGTGTACTCCTCTTTTCATTTATTCTTTGTAAAAAGTGAAAGGAGATTTGAAGAATTATCATTGCTGCATACCAAACGACAGTTGTTCTGAGGAAAACACAGTGTCGTTTATTTGCATTCTGAGCTGAAACAGCCACTGTTTCATTGCACATCATTTTTATCTAAAAAACGGACACATGGTTAAACTACTCAGACAGTTATTTGTCAGACATTTTCTCAAAGGGAACAAAGATATTCACTCCAAGGAAAACAATGACAGAATCTAACAGCAATTTTAATTTAAATTTCGAATTTTGAAATCTTGCATCTGTCAGATCTTCTCATAAAGACTTTACAGAAAAAAAAAAACACTTATAACAATGATTAGTTTTTATTCTATAACGAAAAGTGTGAATTACAAAAAATCTACATAACTCAGTTAAATAACATTTATTATATATTTAACACTTTTTCAGTTTAAATTTTTACTGTGAAGACTTCTGACCTAAGCTGTCCAACCAAACTAAACCTTTTTGGGATTATCAATCTTTTCAAAAGAATATAGAGAATTCTTAAGTTCAAAGTGCTTAAGAACCAGTGGTCTATAAACTGAATGCAAGTTTTTTAGATAGTAAATATAGTGCTTAAACATAAGCATCAGCCTCCCATTCTTAGAAATTTCAAGAGCAAGTATCAGCAGATACTAAATAAACCTGTGTTTTGAAATGCACACCTGTACATATCAGCCATGCTGCTCTGCCCTTGTGCAAAATTCTTCCCTTTCTTCATCCCATGTAGTTCTATTCATAATACAGAAAAATAAAGCTGCCCTCAGGCATGTTTCATCTGTCTACGCAACTATAGAATCATTTAACCATCCTCAATTTCTGCTATACACAGTTTTCAAGGCCTTTTTATTGATAAATATTAATGAATTGTAAGCCAAATTTGAAAACCAAATTTGCTATTTTTATTCCATTTTTTCTTTTTAAACCTAATGCTAGAATATTTAGTAAGAGCACAATGATATTTAAAAAAAAAAAAAAAACCTACTGTATTTTATTGTCAGATCCTTGCCAGAGTTGAGATTGGACATTAACATTTCTTTGAAGAACAAAAGCAATACTAGTATAGTCAAAGATGACAGCCCCATTATTCCTGTTGCTTTGAGGTTATATTAGCCCTAACTTGTTTTTACTACAGATAATACATTGGTTTATTTAAAAATATATGTTTGTGCTTCATACACAGTATGCTGAGTTTCTCATTATTTGGTGTACCACTAAAACCTGGGGAGGTGCTATTTGATCTTTTTTTCTGGTTATTATAGAAATCAAGTATTACACAAGTCTTTACACTGTGCACACTCTTTTGTTCTTAGAAAAATAAGAAAATTCAAATTGCTGGCTTTACCCAGAAGACTTGCTTTTCTAACATGGAAATATAGCTCACATTGAACCTGAGATATATCTATGCATTGAACCTGAGCAATATCTATGCATTGTTTATAAAATTATTGCTAATATTTATGTGTACAAGAATATTCAGAATGGCAACAGTGTCAAATGGCCGGTGCACATGCAAGTGTTGATTTTCAGCTGCATAAAGATTTTATCTTTAGTTATTATTTAATGGTACAGACACAATCATTTTGAGCCCGTCTAATATTTATCCATATTTTGTCTAAAATTCTTTTGGATTTTCTCTGTGAATTATCCTTATTCACTCTCAGTTTCTGAAGAGCTATTGGGCTGGGTTCACATCTAAGTTTCTAGCGTCTACAACATAGGATTCATTCATCGAAGCACCAAGTGGGTGACAGCAGTTAGGGATAGCCACGAAGAATGCTACAAGATTCAAGTCAAACTAAGAATCTTACAGAAACTAAGACTTTATGTACTGAGCTAAAGGTTCCCTTTTTCCACTGAAGTTGGTAAGGTGCTGGAATAGTAGCCTGACACTTTTGATTACTACTTTTAACACCACTTGCTAAAGATTCGGCTGGAAATCATGCCAAAGACAAGTAAGCTAAGCCTACTCATGAGTAAAAATTGAATTCTAGTGAATTATCTCATACCCTTTATCCAATCATTCCTGAAGCCAAAACAATCATTAGACTCTTTCTGACCACATGAGGCAATATATTATTTTATTTCTCAACAGGTAGCCTGAGTTGTGGGTCTCTTCTTTATCATATATAACTGATAAAGTAAAATAAACTCTACTTTCAGGTCAGTCTTTCCAGAAATATATCATAAAACAGACAGATGAGCTCATAATAGGTATTATTACTTTATTAAAAACATCACTAATTGTGTTATAGACAGACATCATAACTGAAGTAAAATACTCAGTTTCATTAATATAGATGTTCAAAATTTCTTAACCTATTTTCTTCTCCAGTAAACTCATACACAATTCAGGAACAAAAATAAGTGTCAATTAATTGAAATAGAAATTAAAATTAAAGTAGAATGTAATTCCTATTTATTTTTAGTGTGTCATTTTTATGATAAAAAGAGAAAAAGAGTTTTGGTACAGTGTAATATTAGCTACTAGATTTTCTAACGAGGAAAAAAAATCTAGTAAGAATAATAAGATCACAGCATAATGCTGTTATACATATTTGTGTTTAAATTCCTATGTGGACAAAACACATTTTTTCCTTGGATATACAGATAGGAGTGGAATTTTTAGTTGTTTGATATGGTAATACCATGTTTAAGTTTGTGAGAAACACCAGACTATTTTCCACTGTGGTAAATCATTTTACATTTCTACCAACAATGCACAAGTAATTCTATGTCTCTGTACCTTTGCAATATTAATTATCCACTTTCTTAAGTGAAGACTTTGCAGTAGCATGAAGTGTCATCACTGACCACAGTCATCATTTGAATATCATTTGTAACCAGGCAAGTGGAGTGTCTTCTCATATGCTTGTTGGCCATTTGTATGACCTCTTTCAAGAAATAGCCACTACAGCCCTCTGCCTATTTACTCTTTGCATGTTTGCTTTTTGTTGTTGAATTATAAGACGTCTTCTTTATATATTCTAAATATTAAGCACTTAGATGTGAGTCTGGAATATTATTTTTCACTCTGTAGTTTGTGTTTTCAGATATTTGATAATATCTTATGGTGCACATTTTAAAATTTTTTTATGAAGTGCAAATTTTGTTATTTATACTTTTAGTGTCAAAGCTGACGATTCATTGCCAAATATGAGGTCATGGAGATTTACCTTATGTTTTCTTCTAAGAATATTCACAATCATGTCATCTATAAATGCAGTTTTATTTCATCCCTTCCATATTGGATGATTTAATTTTCCCACTTCATTGTTTTGTTTAGATTTCAAATACAGAGGATAACAGTGGTAGGCATTTTTTCTCATGCCTGGTCTTCAGGTTAAATCTTTCTTAACATTAAAAATAAAATTAACTGTGAGATTTTCATGTATGCCCTTTGTCAAGTTAAGAAAATTTACTTGTATTCCTAGTTTTCGTGGAGTATTAATCAAGAAAGGAGTTTGTCAATTTTTTCAGCAGCTTTTGAGATGATCATGAACTGTTTTTTCCACTTTCTCTTTCTATCTAATATGATATGGTATAATGGATAGTTTTTTTGGCTCAACTAACCTTAAATTGCTGGAATTAGTCTACTTGGTAATAGTGCATATATCTTTTAAAGTTTTTTTTTTTTTTTTT